>VDFB02339090.1:0-17433 GCA_007258455.2 Sequoia sempervirens
GAATGCTGTTAGATATTCTTACGTAGTCTGTAACTAAAACTTTCATCAATTTCATGTATAGAAAAACCACCATGCAGGATGTCCAGAAAATCTTTGCCAAATTAAGTGCGAAGTTGAACTACACTAGACTTTCACTATCTATACCTGTCCATTAACAAGCGCTGCAATTGTCATGTACCATGCTGTGTATGTTGTCATTCCAAGTCCAATAAATGACCAAATTCGGTAGTTATGGAAAGATGGAATAAAGACAGTGGTTGCACAACAGGCTCCAAAGATGTATGTCCAGGTTCTCTTGTCCAGATTATCATTTATATAATAGATGTTACTGTAAACAAGCAGGCCTCAGCACCGTAAATACAAAACCAAATACAAAAGCCAAACAGTTACTATTTTGGGTGCGAAGGACAAAAATTGACTGCAGAAAATACTTAAATTAAGGCCCTAAAAATAAAGCATACCTGGCACAAGCTATAAGCTGTATGACAGATCCAAAGAGAAGAAATGTACAGTTAAAGGCAAGGCCAATGGCTTTCCAATAGGCTCCCAATAGTCCATCTAGAACCTCAAACCACTGCAAAGGAAACAATAACATCTGTAAGTGCGCTGTGCTGATATCAGTGCCAATATTAAATTGCAAACTTGTGACATCTCCCCTCAGCTTCTACTTGGTCCGGTGTTCATCTATACATAATGTTATCGCACAGAGGAGAACTAGACTGCAAAACTCGTAGTGATTCAGAAGAAAAGGATCAACCAGTTGAAACCAGTTGAGTGCATGATTTCATCAAGTATCACTCTGCTATACTGAGGCAGATTTTTGGGTGATTAATAATATGACTTCTGCCCATATATGTTGACGAAATGTGATGCTTTGCATAAATAGATCTTGTGGCCTTACTATAGTTATCCTTGATATTTGGCACCAACGAAGTATGCATCGCGCATGACATAGAATCCTCAGATTCAACTCGGCAAGACAATATGTTTATAAACTAGCCTACATCTGGATCATTATATACCTGTAGTTCAGTCAAGAGTAGAACCCTTAGTCTCCATGTTATTAGAGTTCAAGAGGGATTCTACAACATTAATCAAATCCAACCTCTCCAGGACCAGCATCGCTTAAGGGCTCTAGGTTCTACAGTCTACATGTTCTAGTCTCATAGCAGAAGGGGTATCCTGCCACATACTAACATCATAGTGTACCTCTGATATTAGCATTTTTTGATGAATCTCCAGGTGAAATCCCTTGTGCTTTTCTGAGACCTACAACCTTAACATGATATCTATCTATCTGGTAATAATATTGTTTGAAGATTCTGCATATGTTAAGTAGATCCCTATGGCTTTGTGGTCAACGAGTTGTTTGTAATCTCTTTCTGGTACTAGGATTACTTTAAGGCTCTGTAAATGTCAAACAGAATCCTTTTGACTTCGTGGTTAGTTGTTGTGGGTAATAGATATGGGCTGTACGCTCATCCCACCAGAAGCCTTCTTCCCCATTATAAGATTGCACTGGTACTATAAATGGGTAGTCTGGCTTGTGGTTAGCAACTTAGCGTACGCTGTATTGGTGCAATTTGTTGATGTCATAAGCACTGGGAGCATCCCATCTAATCCCACCAGATTGTTGTGTATATACGTGTGTGTGTGAGAGAGAGAGAGAGAGAGAGTTAGCCAGGGGATGTTCTCTGGCACAATGTCAGGGATATGCAACTATTTTGAAAATTATTCCACTCTTCTTCTGGAATTTACATCTGCCCAAAAATGGTCTTCACTAGTCTTTTGGAATTGACCTTACGACCACTGACTTTTGCCCCCACATCATATCCTAAAGTTAGATTTTTCCACGAAATTACCTTTGTATATACCCGCACAACTGCCCCAAAGCCACATACAAGAACTCAAACACAAAACTAGTGAACAAATAACCCTTACTAGATTTGGGTTGAGAATCTCATCTCCATTTAATCACAGATTAAACTACAGCGTTGGGGCAATTATATCAAGTATTGCCGGGCCTGAAGTGCCAACCAGACACACCACGGGCAGAACTCACCTTAACAGGCCAGGAAATAGCCCTAGCAAACCCAACGGTTAAAAAGTTTAGACTTTACTGAGATAATCACCTGAATAACATGGTTCTTGAAGCTAACATTCTCCTTCTCCTTCCTGCTCCGGTACTCAACATAAAGAACACTGATCAGATAAGCTGTCCAGCTTCCCATGAGGCCATAGAATATCTGGAACAGGACCCCAGACACCATTCCAAGCTGTGAGAAGGAGTATGGCAGAGTTAGGAGCACCTGGGCCACCTGCAAAATCCCACAGTCCCTACTTAACACAACATGCCATTGACATAAAATGACTGTAAAAGAACAGAACAGAGCATAACTCATTGGACACAAGAAAATCCCACAACACCCACATGCCTGAACTTTCAAGAACACAACCAACAACAGCCACATCCCTTAACTTTCAATGACTCAACCGACGACAGCCACATCCCTTAACTTTCGATACCATAACCAACTATGGTATTAGCATTACCAAACTGCAGGAATTATACAGTTTGAAATATGCATAGATATTAATCGATACACATGTACTGTCCTGTCTAATTCTATGAAAAATGAAGCAATACAGACTGAAAACCAACACACAACATGACATTTGCCCAGATTGGAGGGATGGATCTGTGCACCTGGTTTGATGCACAGCTAAACCAGGCATCATAAACAGAACCCCCATGCCAGAAGAAGCTCTTAAGGCTCCCTTTAATGGACGTCTCATCAGTACTCTTATTCTGTAACTCCTTTCCTTCCACCTCCATCTCTCCATAATTTGCCACAATGGCTTCTTCTGCCTGCTTTTGTGTCACCATCTTCATCAGGAAACACTAAAAGAGCTCAAGATCTGTTCTTGAAGCAATATGTGGACTCAATCAACCAAAACATACACCTTGAACTGCTAAAGGAAGGATTTTGGGTGAATTGAGGCAAAAATTCTCAATGTAGCCTAATATTCAGAAGCAGAATTGTTATTCTTATTCTTCACCAACGCTCAAGAGGACATACATACTTATTGTATATATATGTTCTCTGGCGGTGTATATCTTGCTATCTAATTTGAGCTGCTACTGCTTCTGTTGTTTGACAGGATATCCCAACCAACCAAACAATAATACTGTACCAGAGGAGCAGAGAGAGCTTGACACTTTAAAGGATCCCAGCCATTACAAGTGTATAGAGTAAAGTGGCCTTATCATTATTTTTTTAAAACAAAATATATTGCTTGCTTTGTTTGGCATTGTTGCTGTCATGCAAAGCAGCAGCCTAGAATGAGTAATAATCATGATAATGAGCCTGCTCTGGGCCTAGGCATGCGGATGTGCATAATTATTAGTGTCACCCACAGGACCCTAATACTAAAGGCAGCAGGGTCACATCAGGCTAGAGAAGAAGGGGCTTGTGGGGCTTAGGTGGTAAAGTATAGTTGTTTTTCACATTGTAGAACACCGCATTGGGGGATTTGACATGAAAAAGATGGTAGACCACACTAGCCCACAACGAAGGAATTAAGGAAGATGGTACACACCATATTATACCACCATCAAGGAACTAAGGAAGAGATTATGGGGTCTGGGTTGTATCAGATTCAATGGTGGGCTCTCTGAGAAAGTGGGAATGTTGTTTTGCATTATAATATATTTCTTTGTGGTCAAAATCAATGTCCTACTAGTGGTTTATTATGGCTTAGTACCCATGCATACAAGTATGTTATAGTCCCAAGGGCCTTGTTCCCACATTCACCATCTTAACACAGAATAGCATCTTCTATTCATGGATATGAGATAGATTAGATAACTCCATTCATTAGTCACATGGACAACAGTGGGGATAGCAAGTTACAGTCCCAAAGAGCCTAGGGAAGTCAATTTGGTGATAAGTGCTTATTCATTTTTTAACCAATAGAAGTGATTCTTCTCCATTATTTAGGATGCGCTATTAATCTACAGTGTCATGACATTAAAGTCACATGCTTAGAGGTTAATCAGGGGAGAACATAGAATCCCAAGCCCGCCTACCAATGTAATCTGATCTTAACAATAATACTCTTATGAAATGGGTTTGGTTACATCACTTAATGTATGGCTTAGAATCCTAAGCCATAGACCCCATGTGGAAACAAAGAGGATTGACTGTCATGTGGTGTGGACTTGATTTAAATAAATACTTTAAAATATAGGAGTCACATGGTGGTAGATTTGCTTAGCTTTTGCTTGTTGACTATGTACATTATAAGTTGGGTAAACCACTACATAAGACGTGCCCCATGTGAGCAATGCCTTAAGATATATTCCTCTTTAATTTAAAACTGGTTTATTCTCATGGACAATGGTACCAAACATGCTTCCCAGGGCCCTTAGGAGATATGGGAGCTTGGAGCCTCAACATGGTCACACGTGAACTTTGAGTGGATTGTTGGTAAGTTGAAAATGGGTATATAATATGCTGATATGCAAATGTAAATTTTGATATGGGTAATGTAATTTTTTTGTTTTATTTAATGTTTCCCCCATATTCCACTTGAATTGAGTTTAGAGGAGAATATTTATTTATTTTATCATTTCAAAAAGTCTTTCTACCTTTAATGAGCTCAAAAATAAAGAACATGGTTGTGTGTAAAGTTTTATGTTGGCTGGATACTATGAAATAAATGCTGTCTTGGATACATGTAAACTAATTATCCTTAGTGTTCTAGTTGACATTGGATATATTACTTGTAAATTAATTGTCCAATTCAAATTTACGTGTCCTCCAAAATTACTTCACACAAGTCAGCATTGAAAAATCAGAAGGTAATTTAAAAAACATGGATCTCCATATTCCCCATTAGCAATCCCAACAAGGGCATGTTCCCTAGAAAAACACCCCTATGGACAACAGATTTCCCTATTGGAATAGGACACAAATTATTTTTTAAAAATGACTTCTTTATTTTTTATTACACTTTAACCACAAACAACCATTAACTAGATCCCATGAAAAAGACAACACTCAAATCCAAAAATAAAAACAAATCCCTCAAATCACCATTTAAAATGTCCTTAAAATACCACCAAATTCCAAAAGACCCCTTAAGCCCTTACTCCCCATGTGACCTTAATCCCTAGCCTTTGATGTGACCCAAGGCTAAGGCAAGTGGGGATATTTTTAGGTTAGGTTTCCAATGTATTACATGTCAAAGTGGTCTAGAAAAGTAATAATTATGTTTTTTTTTAAAAGAAAATTAAAGTCACTAATTTTATATTGGTACAACACGATAATTATTTGTTTCAATTTTTTAGTTTTTTTTCTTATATTTCAAATGAATATTAGAATTGTATTTTTAAAATGTTAATTGTGTTTTATATTATGTTTTCATTTATGATGTTTTAGAAAGTGGAAAATCAATTGATCATATTCACTAGGTTTGAAAATTTTTGTGAGAGTTTTGTCAATTGTTTATATTTATTCCTATTTGTGTAAAAACTATTATGCACATGTTGTAGGTTGATGTGAAGTCTATCTCATTGTTTCTGGAATGTTCTTGTTCTACATTATATTATTTTCACTATTGTTAATAAAGCTTTTATTAAATCAAAAAAATTATATAATTATTAAATTGACTAGTGATAGTTAAAGCACCCCTATAGCCATTAGTACTTAAGCATGCATTTAGATGGAGGCCTTGCATGAATGGCCACTCCTACCACACTTAAGTTGATCAACATATTAATTTGCATTGGTGTAGCATCAACCTAACAATATTTTAATTGTTTGCATGGAAAATAAAAGTAATATGTGGTCTAACACTTGCATTATGCCAAATAAAATGATGTTGAAGTGGAAATTATAAAGTATTTTTAAGGTTTGTTGTTTAATTTTTGATCTTTTGAAATTAGTGGGATTCAAGTTGTTAAATATTAGGGTTTGCTCATTTTTATTATTGTTGTTTTAGATTTAGGAAAGTGGATTGATACATGTTTGGGGTTAATGGTGTAAGTGGAAAATAATTTTGATTTTGATTCTTTTCTCTACAATTGAAAATCTTTCTTGAGTCATATTATGTGGAAAGGGATGGGCAAGGGGAGATGATTTGTTGTGAAGCTTAACAATTTCAAAGATCATATGGTTGATAAATTTGAGTTGTTTTTAAATTGGTCAAAACTTATCTGATAATTAGCTTCAATTATGAGGCCACAAATGGAGAACTTTGTCCCCATTTTTAAAGGGAGTCAAACATAGCATTATAGGTGCCTAAACTCATAGTTGAAGGAGTTGTTGGCCTTGGCCATTTTCTATTTATTTGTTAGGGAAATTTCTCATGAAGGGTGTTGTTCCTCCTAATTTTGTTGTCTATGTGTTTTTATAGGTTAGGTTTCCAATGTATTAGTTGCATATCAAAGTGGTTAGAAAAGTAATAATTAGTTCATTCTCCTCAAAAAGAAAAATAAAAGTCTTTAATTTCATAGAGTAATTAAACTAACTTGTGGTAATCAGAGTAACTCATAGTCATTAGAACTTAAGTGTAGTTAGGTGGAGGCCCCACATGACTACCTACTTTTGTTAGATACAATTAAGCCAACACACACTTATATTTATTTTTGTTGTTGTGGTGTAGACATGCTGATGTTTTAATCAATTTTGAGATAAAAAAGATAATGTATGGTAGTGCCACTTGCATTGCACCACATGGAATGACGTTGATTAGGACTTGCAAAGGATTTATAAGGGTTGTTTAAATATTAGCTTTTTTATTTTAATATTTTAATTTTAGATTTGAGAAAGAAAATTACAATGTGTGTGGGATTAATGGTGTAAATGGGAAATACTTTAAAGATTATGTTTACTTTTCCAAACTTCAAATTTGTTTTCTTATGTCAGATAATGGGAGGAGGGATGGGCAAGTGGAGATGGTGACTTGATTGGAATCTTAACAAGTTTGAATTTATCATGTGATTAACAAGTGAGTCATTTTTTAATTGATTAAAATTTGTGTTTAATTAGATTTAATTGTGAAGCCACATATGGAGGACTTCTTCCCCATTTTTCATGGGACTCAAACATAGTATTATAGGTTCTCAAACTATGGTGCGTTGAAGGAGTTATTGGCAATGGCATTTTTCTACCTCTATGTGTTAGGATGAGGTTTTATACAAGGTGTTATTCCTCCATTTTTGTGTATGTCATTTTGTACAATGTGTTAGGATATTTTGATAGATAAGTAGTAATCTTGAACTAAAAAGTTAGAGTAAGTTACTTTTTTATGAAAAGTATGGCGAGATTTAGCTCTAGGGTATTGAATGTACTTATTGATATTCTTAAGCCATTTAGTGTTTATTATTATATATGGAATGACACACCATCTAACATAAATATCTAAAGGGGACAAGGGAGATATAACAATTTTGATTAACCCTCTAATATTTAAATGTGTTCAGAATGATAAATGGATTGTTGTAGGTCAAATAAAGCTAAAATTGAGCATGTGTTAAATTGAAGTAAAAGGTGATTAGCGTTTGAGTACCTTGAAATGATGTTTATGTGATAAGAATTTGTGGCAAAAGATTGATGACCAACATTTAGTACTAAATTATGGATCTAAAGGCCAAGATGACCAAGTCCTAAGTAGTTGATTGTTTGGAATGAAATGCAGTTTATAAGGACAACCTTTAAAAATTGTGATCCTATCTAGAAACTTGTCATTTTTTTCTAGAGTAGAAGTGGGAATTTGATATTAAAATATGTGTTCACATCAGGCTATATGAAGTAAGAAATGCTTTGATAGTGGTAAGGAGCATTGCAGAGCTTGCTAAGCTAGGGTGTGGATGTGTATTAACTTTCCCCTTATGTATTGTTCAAGCACCAAAAATGAATTATCAAGTAAAAATCAAAGAAATTAAGGGGGATAGGAAATTAATGCATGTGTGTAGATGTTAATGAATGTCATTAGATCAATTGTTTATTATTGATCTAATTTGTATTGTAATTTGTGTCAAAGTGTACATTGGTAATGAATGTCAATTGATAAATAAATTCAATCTGAGTTAGTCGTTGTGTAACATGTTAGGATTAAGATGTCATTAACCTTGTAAATTCCACGTATATTTTATGTGTCTCCAACACTCTTGGAAGGTGTACATAGATTTGTAGGGTGTATTTGGAGAGATTATTTATACTTAATATTATCCCAGGAATCTTGATATTAGATATCTATGCATTCATGATGAAGGTGGAGCACTATGATGTAGATTTGATTTTGGACTCACTAAATGTTATTTCCTAATTCTAGGTGTCAAGATTGAGGAATGGAGAATCTTCCTATAATGGATGGGACCCACATGAGTTGTTATCTCCATAATCAAGGATGTGGGTCATCAGGGAGTTAGAGTCAAATATACCTTTGCAACTACATATATTGTTTGAGGATAATTTGATTATTCCCATGTGAATTCCATGTGATACTATTGGTTATGTTTGCTATTATCAAAGTTTTCTCTCCAAGGTGTGCATAAGGTTTTTGCATGATGCCATGGTTTTGGTACATCCATTATTTCCTTCAAACCATTTGTAGTTTTTCCTTATTCTTTACCTATATATTGGAGGTGTGAGATATTATTTTGAGATCACATTTCACAGGTACATAAGTGTTGTTAGAATGCTACTAGAGTTGATAAAAGCATGTTGATATTGTATCACGTCCATTGAATATTTATACATACTTTTCCTATTTATTTGGTAGAGTTCTTCCTAAAAGGATTTCTCCATGTAAATCATGTTGTGTTGCATGTTTAAAGTTTATTATTTTTATTATATTTTTAGATATATGCTTTCACACATTATCTTTCATGGTTATCCAATATTGAATAATTAAATTTCATATTTGCATACATTTGGGAAAGTTTTCATTATAGTAGTTTTCATTTGGTAGATTGATTTTCTTGGAATACCTACAAAAGGGAGAGGAAAGTGTATGCTTTTTAATTCTATTCAATTATTCTTTCATAATCTAAATCTCGTGTTTAAATGACTTGAGATGTTGTACTTAAATACACAACTCTAGACATGTGAAAATTATTTTTTTCCCATGCTAATATGTAATAGTCATTTTATGAGATTGTAAACTTGGGAATATTGGATATTGAAATTAGAGGATAGATTTGTAGTAGCAATCCTATACAAGGGTAGAAACACATATTGATGATTTGTTCTAGTGTGGATTTTTTTTGGAATAAAAATCCAACAATGTTTAGATTAGAGAATGAGGTGTATCTAATTGATGAGTCAAGTATTGGTTCATTGAATACACCAAAATGATCAAATTATGTGATAAAATCTTGCATCTAAGACATCAACTCGAAGTGGTGTAAAGCTAGAGTGGAAAAGTGGAAGGGTGTGTGCTTTTTTGCTCCACAATTAGATAACCATAGTTACTAATGTTTTAATCATGTTGTATATTTTCTCTTAACATTTTTTATTGATTATAATTGTCTACTTGAAATCATAATTTTTTGATAATAGTTAATAAGATAGATTTGAATTCTACTTAATTCAACTTTTCTACTCTATAATTATATAGTCAGAGTTAGTAATTTTTTAATCATGTTGCCTATTTTTCTCTTAATATTTTTTATGGACTATATTTGTCTACTTGGTTTCTTAGTTTTTGACAATATTTAATTAAATATATAATATATTTGAATCTTGTACCCCCTTTCATGGGAGCACTATATTGTGGAGCAAAACATCCTAGAAAGGTGTTCCTTAAATATGTAGGATGTTAATCCTCTCAAGGGGTCTTTGTGTAAGGATGGTTTTCTTAAGAAGCTCTATGGAAGTCTTTGCATGGTTAATTTTTGTTATTATTTAATTTTGAAGAATGGAATAAAAAACCTCTAAAAAATATATCTAAGATACTACATATAATAATCAAATTGGTATAGATATAAGAGTTGAGTCTAGAAAGGTGCTAGAATTTAGATCTGAAACACAAATAGAATGATTGGAATAAATGTGTAACTAGAATCGAGAGAGGAGACTAATTTGAATATGTTAAAAAAAATTATACTTGGAGTCTAGGACTAGGTTTAGGATTAACAAACTATAAAGAATACAATCTATAAAATCTAGAGCTTTAAGTAGACTTAAATCAAGTTTGTAAGGCGACCTTGATTTTTTTTGGGTGGCCTTGAACTTTGAGCCTCAAGATCTTCAATAACTATTTTTTTCCTTATAATTGTACCTACAAATAGAATACTTGGTGGTGCTAAGAAACACAAAATAGGACTTACTATCAAATGAAGGGATTTGTGATGCAGGGGCATTGTGCAATTTTTGTTTTGCAATTTTTGATTTGAAATTTTGGAGTTGTGTGTTGGTTATTTTTGTTTATGATTGGTGACATGTGGCCATTTCGTGTTGACATCAAGAAGTTGATTTTTTCACTCCCATTGATTTTGTTGATTGGAAGAAGTGACAATAGTTTCTAGAGAAGAAGAAGACTGATTGCCATGTTTTGTGGAGAGAGCTTCAACCTATATGAAAGAAAAAGAAGCAGTTGTATTATTGGTTTTCAGTTGCCAAGGTTTAAAAAGAAAAGAACCATCAAATGAGGACAACGTGGGAACATAGAAGGAGAAAAGTTAGTTATTAAAGGGAGAGTTAACCTTGTTGTGCTGGCATGAAAGTCTGGGGCATAGGCAATATAGACAATGGAAGATTTTTAGCATAGAAAAGAGAAGACAACAAAGTGGAAAAAGTAGTAGAGGCTGGTGTAGGAAATAGGAGGTAGCTTTTATGTGAAAAATGAGTTGTTGTACTTGGGAGCAACAAGATAAAGAAGAGAGTTTTGGTGTAGAGTTGCTAGGAGGTGTGGTCTTCAGGGAAAATTAAGTTGCTGCACATTGTAATTGAATTTTGTCTCCATATTTTGGTGCTTTAATCACTTGTTTTGAATAAAAGAAAGGCAGATTAATAATTGGATTAACCTCTGCATTAAACTGTTGTAGTTCTCTTGCTATTGTTTTGTATTATGTTTTGTTCTTCTAATCAAAATGTGAAGATATTGGTTGCAATACTTGGTGTTGTTTGTTGAATATTTAATTAAATGATGTTCTTGAATATGGGTGTTGGCTTTCAGCATAAAACATGAATTTAGTTTTGTGCTTATGATCTGAATTGATTATTGTTTGGAAGTCTTTGTTTTCAACTCCATATTGACATGCCTGGATGATCACGACTAGTAGACTGGAATAGAGCAATTAAAAGATAGTTTTTATTTTGGAGTGTAATCGTTGTCATCAATTTGTGATATCTTGATTGCATTTTTGTTAGAATAATGTAGAACCATAGGTACAAAAATACATTAACAAAACCAAAAAAATCTTCCACAAATGAGAGTTACTATGAAAATTATTATATTTCCATAGAAAAATAAATTAAAAAGTAATAAAATATAATTAAATGACCTTACTCTAAGGGAAATGATAAAGTCCGTTAGTCATACTAAAATAGTATTGGATGTGTCTAAATTCTATGAAATGAGACAAAAAAAAGAGGCCTAAGAAAGCTTAAGTGACAAAATGTGAATAGGTCTTGAGTCTAACCAGCTAGATAAAGTACCTTTTTCACACAACCACATCCTTAAGTGTAACTTAGGGAGGCGCAAAATAATGCATGAAAAATAAATATGGGCCCCAACAATTAGGATTGATGAGGTACCCAAGTACAAAACATATCTCTCAAAAAAGAAGAAGAAGAAGAAAACCTCATGAGAAAAACCCCATCTTCAAAAGAGAAAAAATGAAAAATGTGAAGGAGAACTCAAGAAGATCTTTGAGGTACAACTTTATTCACCCCAAGCATTAATGATTACAACTAAATATAACAAGGCATGCCAAAATCTTAGTGAAGATGTCTAATTTCTACTTTTTTGTAGGCAAATAATCCAAGTTGAGAAAACCATCCTAGATGAGTTGTCATATGAAGTGTATGTGGATCTCAATATGCATAGTCCATTGATGCTCCAATAGATTATGTAAAATGTTAATAACACTCTAATTGTCATGCCAAATAATAGTGGGACCATCAAGAGGAAATCTAAACTTAGTCAATAGCTATTGAAGCTAAAAAACCTTCTAACTAGCTAGAAATGTTGTTTGATAATAGCCTTTATAGATGATAATGTAATAACAAATTTCTTCTTGCAAGACCATGCAATGGGATTAGAACTAAGGAAAAATTAAAAAACTAGAAGTATACTTTCTATCATCAACATCACCAACCCAATTTGAGTCAATGAAGCTGACAATTTGAAAGTCGCTTGATGTATAGTTATGCCAAAATGTGTTGTGCCATGAATATATCTCAAAAGACATTTGGAAGCCTTCCATTGACTCTCATGTAGATCATGAGAGAAGTGAGAGACATGACCAAATGTAAAATAAATATCAAGATAAGAACGTGTCAAGTATAAAATAATACCAAATGATTGCCTATATAATATAACATAAACTAAAGGAGTGGAACAATTAGAAGATAATACAACACTTTAATGAAAGGGAGTGGGGGTAGGCTTTCAATCAAGCATGCCAACTCTCTGAAGAAAATTGAGAGAATATTTCTACTACAAATAACAATTCCATATAAATACTTAATAACATGTCTAAAAGAAGAAAGTAATGCATAAGTCTAAGATCTATCATATCAAACTACCCCATCAATTCTCATTGAACACTTTGAATCATGGAAGATGAAATTCCTATAAGAATCAAAACATCCGCATACAAAATAAGAATCAAAAGATCATCCCTATGTCTTTGAGTGCAAACTATGGGATTGAAATGGTATCTTGTGAAATCAAAAGAAAGCAAGAAACTATCAATATTCTCATACCAAGATTATGTGGCTTGTTTAAGACCACATAGTGAATGATGAAGCCTACCAAAAAGTGAAGAATCCTTCAAAAAACCTAGAGGCTTCTCCATATATAAATCTCATCATGAATATAATCATGCAAGAAAGTACTCTTCACATCCATCTAATAAAATAACCATCCTTGTGATGTAGCAAGTGAAAGTACAAGATGAATGCAATCCATCTTGATAGTAGGAGAAAAGGTCTTAAAATCTTCAATGCCTTCAACCTGCAAGAACCCCTTTGCAATATAATGCATGTCCCTTAATTATCAATAAAACCATCGGCTATATATTTGTGTAGTACACCTACTTGCACCAAACCAACTTTCTTCCCTTTGGATAAGGTGCAAGATCCCCAAGTATGTTTCTTCATCAAAGAATAATACTATTTTACCATATTTGTGTCCTACTCAAGAATAACTATCCCATTTGAAGACTTTTGAGGATAATCTAAAATGGCATGAATCAAAAGAACACATGATGTCTATGAGTGAGTATAATGAGAATCTAAAGGATCAGCATCCAAAGATCTAGTTGCATCAATAGTCTTGTTGGCCTATCTGGGTAAAGTTTACATAATTGGTGGTGGTGGTGGAACTAGAACAACATCCTCATCCTCAAGAAACAAGGAATTCTAAAAGAAATGAAGGAGAAGTAGGTAATGTAGGAGAATCTAGTGATGGATATTCCATTAGAGGAAACCTCTTATCAAATTGGACATCTTGTTTGAATAAGAAATCTTTGAAAATAAGATCAAACAACCTATAAGATTTAACATCCTCATGGTAAACAACAAATATGAGTGGTCGACTCCTCTCCATGTATTTTTGTTGACTATATGGAATTAATACCTCCCAAATACTCAGAATGAAGATAAATCTTGCTTGAGATGGGACCAAGCCTCCATAGGAGTCATATTTTGAACTACCTTAAATGTGGCATGTGATTTTGAATGTAATTGACACAATTGATTGCTTTAGTCAAAAAAGTGGAATCCATATTCTATGAATAAGTAATACAATTTGCAATCCCTCATAATATTTTATTCTTTCTCTTGACTAGACCATTCTATTGAGGAGTGTAGGGAATTGTAAGATATTGGTGAATACCATGCTCATTGCAAAATATTTAAAATCTTGATTGATATACTCCCCCCATTATATGTGTGTATCCTCTTGATAGAAATAACAAATTACTTTTCCATAAATGCATTGTAGGTCCTGAAAGTATTGAAGACCTCATTCTTGCACTTAAGAAAGTGCAACCATGTGTGTTTTGAGAAGTCATCAATAAATGTGATCACATAATTAGACCCTAAAAATGAAGGTGTCAAAAATGACATGAGATCGATATATAGAAACTCTAAAGGTGCCTTTGCTTATGTGGCCTTCCTTTGAGAAAAATTATCCTGATGATGTTTTCCGAGTACACAACCTTGAAAAACTCCATTTGTTCATGAAATCTTAGGTAGATCAATCACCAATGCATGCATGCTCATCTACTATAGATACTTGGAATTTACTTGGGTTGTAACAATGATCCTAATGAACTCTCAAAGTCATCAAACCTTTATAATTGAGATATAAGATAAACACTCCTTGAAGCTACAATAATATCAGGATCATGAAGCTCCTGAATAACCATGTAATGAGGTGATAACTCATTTCCTATTAGTGCTAGAGTGAAAAATTGATGAGGGCGCAGCCCGAGACTTAGAAAATAACCCACAAACAAGAGAATAATTTTATTATTCAAAAAATGGAGCTTCTTACATGCAGAGGATCTCAAATCCCCAAGTTCTACAACACATGCAAGTTACAGAAAGCTACAGAATCACCCTTTTGCTATATGCGAGCTTGTCCCCAAAAGTTACCAAAAAATTAGAAACCCGCCCATAAATAGAGCTCCTCTTTAGTTTGGAGCCAAAACAACATTCAAATTTGAGATTAGGTGGTTTGGTAAAATTACAACTTGAAGTTCAAATTTCAAAAGAACATTTGCAATTGTATCTTCTAGAAAGTGTGCCAACTTCCCGGGGCCATAACTTTTGATCCAGGACTCCGATTCGTGAACCGTTTGAATTGTTGGAAAGGTCTCAAAGTCAATACAGCATGAAATTTGCTACTTGATTTTGGAAAGTTTCGGGCCCATTCGATAACTCTAAGTGCCTCAAATCTAACTCAAAAGATTTTTAGAGTGCAAATCTGGGAAACTAAAACTGCAATATCTTTCAACCTAGGAATAGAAAATAAAAACGTAAATTGGGAATTTCATTAATGAAAAAGGTATCCAAAAATGTAAAAAATCTAAAAACTGAGAAACTTGAAATTTAACTATTTTTGGGCGATGCAAGATTGCCCTTACACCACTGGATGCTCCTGCATCAGACACCTAGGGTAATTTGAGAAGTGACCCCATCACGTCTCAGATGGTTGAGGAAAACCCAACCGGTCAACTGCTACCTTAGATAGCCAAGATGAATCTTCAACAGGCCTTCCTCTCCATTTCACCAGATATTCTTCATACTGCCTGTTTTGGGTACTCCTTCCCACACGACTATCCAAGATTACTTCAATCTCCTCCTTTTCTGAAGTAGGTGCTGGAATCCTACACTGGTCCATCATTGGTACTTCCTCTGCGCCACCTTCATGATACTCTGTCAAATCTAAAATGTTGAACACAGGGGAAATGTTGATTCCATCAAACAACTCTACCTCATATGCATTCCCTGAATCATGTTTCTTCAAAATCTTACAGGGACCAAATTTCTTCATCTTCAATTTGTTATAGGTTCCCATGGGAAACCTTTCTTTCCTCAAGTGGACCATTACTTCATTGCTAGTCTGAAACTCCTTATTCCTCCTTTTTTGATCTGCCTTAGCCTTATATTGCATATTCATCTTATTAATGTGTTCTCATACCTTCTCATGTATATTCTTGATGTGCTCTACAAAATATTTGGCTTCAACACTTATTTTCTTCTTTTGGTCCATCTTCTTCAGTGCAGATGCTGTTAAGACTACCTCCATACACAATCTGAGCAGTGATCTACAAATTATACAGTGATAAATTGTTGTAAGAAAATTCTACACAGAGGTAAGATCAAGTCCCATCCCTTAGGTTTTATCTCCTACAAACATCTTAGTAGGTTACCTAGACTCCCTGTTAACAACCTTTATCGCCCATGCTTGTGGATGGTGTACCACTTGAACTTTTAACTCTATCTTGACTTCTTCCACAGGTCCTCCAAAAGTACCCCACACATTTGGTGTCATGATCTAAAATAATACTCTTTTGCAGACCATATAGCCTCACCACCTCTTTGAAGAACAAGTCAGCAATGTGAATTGCATCATGGGTCTCTGACATGGAATGAAATGTGCCATCTTCAAAAACCTATCAACCACCACAAAGACTGAATCATTCCCTCATTGTGTCCTTGGCAAACCAGGAACAAAGTCCATACTTATATCCTCCCATGGCCTCTCTGGTACAGGTAAGGGCTGATATAAGCCTGTATTCTAGATCACTCCTTTAGCCATCTGACATACCCTGCAGCTTTGTACAAACTTCTTCACATCCTGTGATAACCGAGGCCAATAATAATACTCACTGATAATGGCAATGGTCTTATCATGACCAAAATGTCCCACCATTCCTCCACTATGCTTCTCCTTTATCGGGTTCTCCTTTATGGAACTCCTCGGGATACACAATTGACTTCCCTTAAATAACATGCCATCCTGGATTATGAAATTCAGCCACCTTGTCCTGTCCACTGTAACAGGTTCCTTGCAAACTTTCCAAGCCTCTGCAAAATCAGGATCTTCTGCATATAGTGTCTTGAGTTCATTGAACCCAACCACTTCAATCTGCATCTTTGTCATCAATGTATGCCTCCTACTTAAGGCATCTGCAACCTTATTTGACTTCCCACTCCTATGTTTCAAAACAAAGGTATAACTCTGCAAAACTCTACCCATTTCATATGCCTCTGATTTAATTTTTCTTGACTATTTAGGCACTGCAAGGCCTGATGATCAGTATATAGAACAAATTCCTTTAGCAACAAATAATGTCCATTTCTTTGATAAGACTATTGCAAAATTCTTGATGCGTACTCTGAGAATACTTTCTCTTGGCATCATTTAACTTTTCACTGACATAGGCAATGGGCTTGCCTTCTTGGCTCAACACTGCTCCAATGGCTCAACCATTGGCATCACAATCCACCTGAAACACCTTGTTGAAATCTAGGAGGGCTAGAATAGGTTGCTTTGTTACCTTCTACTTCAACAGTTCAAAACTCTTTGCCACTCCAGTGCTCCACTTGAATTCTTTTCTATCCCCTCTCATTGTTTCAGTCAGGGGTCCACAAATACTACTGAAGTTTCTAATGAAATTTCTATAAAAACTAGCCAAACCATGGAAGATCTCACCTCGATAGCAGTTCTTGGGGTAGGCCATTC
>VDFB02339091.1:0-27270 GCA_007258455.2 Sequoia sempervirens
CCCCTGAGCTATACTTGCGCTTTTGGGCTTTTCCTCTGAGAAATCTTCATGATTTGATCACTGAAAACTCTGTTTTGATCATTGAAATGACCATTTGCAATATGAAATGTCGTCGTGAGGTGCTCCATCGTGAAAAACTACATCTGATCCTCTGCTTTAGGTTCTGATCAATAAAACTGACATTGACTGACAAACTATTGACAAAAACTCCATGCTTGATATTGCCCAAAACTGTATTCTACAACATTTTAACAAGATTTAGACTTTAAAATGCAAAATGCCTTGATGAAGCAAAAATTTGGTTTGGGTACAACATTAGGCTCCGTCTGGTGACCATGTCGGATACCTATGGCATAGGAGAACCTAAGAATCTCAGTGTTAAGTAGACCAGTGTTTAATAATTGGGCATTGGAGTCAGGACTTTCCCTAATCACCTAAAACATTTGGAGTTTCCTAAAAACCTAACCTAAAAATCACCTAAAAAAAGACTTCCTAAATCACCTAAAACACGACAAAACATCACGAAACGGGGAAATACAATACGACATTACGATAAAGCGTAAAAATTACTTAAAGAAAATTAACTCCACCCCTGAAGAGATGAAGTGCTTTGAATATTGTCTGCTGCATGGCAGTAGGAAGAGCCTCCCACCAATGTCGTTTCTGCCTAAAAGGCTTGACTTCTCTTCTGATGGGAATTGCAGGAGGCAATCCTTCTAGAATGAAGATTCTAAGGTATTCATATATCCATGCAAAGGTACTCTGACAAAAGTCGGAATATGATGCAAATGGGAAATCTAATACCTCGAAGGTATTAATTCTGTTATAGTTCATCCTTGAAATGTTGAATTCTTCAAACCAGTCGATCGAGTTCCAAACTCGATTTATGTAATGCCGTAGGTGATCTTTTCTGATTTGATAATATCCTTTGACCGGCTCATCGATCAACTCTGCATCACCTTTAACACATAGGAATTTGATTCCCATGTCTTCGGCATCTTTGAGGCCTTGCAAAAGCACCTCTTTTTCAGCTTCAGTTAATTCCAATCGCATACAATTTGTAACTGGGTTAAACTGTCCTTTAGGGGATATGATCAATTCCCCTGCTTCTAAAAATGTTGTTGAACAATCTCCATCAAACTGTATTGTCCATGACTTTGTCTCCTCTGTCGGTCTGTTTTCAGAACAAGCAATGTTCTGGTCTTCAACTTTTATCTCTGACAGAGTTACATAATTACCAGGACCCGTTTCAGGCTTTGCTCCTGTTGGAATAGATGACTTGAGCATAGCCTACTTCTTTGCAACCTTAAGAATCTGATCTAATTCTTCTGGATGATCCTAAAGATATTCCAGTTGCGAGATTTGTACCTTGGTCTTCATCATGGAAGCTACGATGTCAAAATTTGCTGAAGACGTCTCTTGAGCAACTGGCATAGTAATCGCATGTGAAGATTTGGGTTTAGAAGTGAGAGGCACTTCTTCACCCTCTTCGTTTGATTTCTACCTTTCTTCTTCTTCTTTCTGTGCTTTGAAGTGTTGATCACATGTAAACACAGGAGAAGCATACTGACGGTATTCTTCTTCTTCTTCTTGATTTACGGGTTCTTCATCAAAGTATCCCGCTGCGGAGTCGCCATCGAAGTTGTCCGTTTGTGGTAAAACAACCTTCGAACTTGGTATTGGTACAAAACTAGAATTGGGAGCAGCGTTAGTGTATCCCATGATTTGGATCATTCTCAGGTTCTATGGACATGTGGATCCGGTATGTTCATCATTGTCATGAAAAGGACAAAATACTACACTGTGTGCAGCCTCAATCATTGATCTTGGTGGAGATGTTGGCAACCGTGGTTGAAGATTATCTCTCTTTGGCTGGTACGGTTGCTGAACTGGAGATCTAATAGAATCTATTTTCATCAAGCCGGAAGTGATCATATTATCTTCCAACTCGTTGGCGTATTCTTGTGCACTCTTCAACTCTGTTGCTTTGGCCGTCTTCAGAAAGAAGGCTATCTCTGGTGGAAGAGCATTTATGAAACAGCTAATCAGAATCTCCGGTGATGGATCGAATGTAGAAGAAATTCTTGCAACAAGACGATTAAATCTTGCCACAAAATCCCTCGTGTTCTTTGTGCTCCATCTTTGAATTTGTAAGCTGGGCGAACAACATATGATTGTCTTCAACGGGCTTGAATCTCGCTAAAAACTTCTCGCTCATAGTTGCCCAACTTGTGATACTGCTTGGCGTCAAGTAATTGAACCAATCGGCCGCATTTCCCGCAAGAGTCTCGACAAAGAGACGCACCGCAATGTCTTCATGCTCCACGTGCAAGACGGCGCAAGCCGTTGTGAACGCAGAAAAATGGTCCTCTGGGTGTTGAGTTCCATCGCTATAAAACCGAGGAAAACACTTCCTTGACCCTTTAGGTAACTCATGATTTACCTCAAAAGCCAAAGGTCCAATATTATTACCCCAAGGTAATGGGGGTGGACGTCGCCTGTCAGCATTGTTGTTGTTATCATCCATTGCTTCTGTGAGGATCATGCAATCGGATGCCAGAGTGTGATCATTCCTGTCAAATAAAAGCGTTTAGCTTTTCATGAAGTTTTCTTGCCTCGTGCCCCACGGTGGGCGCCAGAAAACTGTTGGCGTAAAATCTAACACCTCTGGAGTGCAGGTTTGTACGGACAGCTATGTACACTACGCAATGAGTGCTCTTCAAATTAGGAGGGGAAGCTCCCTCGTTGTGCTGGAATGCATGAAAAGAGAAGTAATCTAAGTCCTATCTTTTTGTTCTCAGCTGGAAGAGGCACAAGGTTAAGAAAACCAAGAACGTTGCAGCTAAGGATTTTCTGGTTTCGCAGATCATTAACTACAACTAAGCTAACTACTTTAAATCTATCCAGTTTCCTCAAGAAAACAAAGCATGAGGAAATGGAGCAGGGATGATTATCGGACGATAAACGAGTTTAGACTCTCTACTTGAAGGCAAGGTGGCGCAACTATCATCTCAATCTAAACAAGCTTATTGGGCACAAAACAGATTTAAGAATTCACCAAGATGATCTTATGAAACCCTGTGTGGCATAACACTTGATCAAAATAGTAAAAAACTTCACAAAACAGCCTTTATCATTACAATCTCACGAAACCCTATGTGGCATAACCCTTGATTATAATGATAAAGATTCACGAAACATATTTATCACCGTAATTTCTCGAAACCCTATGTGGCATAACGATTGATCACAATGGTAAAGATACACAAAACAGATTTATCATCTCAATCTCTTGAAACCCTATGTGGCATAACAATTGACCTCAATGGTAAATATGTTCAAACAGATCTAACTATGGGAGGAATTTACCACGCCAATCTTATGGAACCCTATGTGGCATAACACTTGATGGAAAGTAGTAAAGACTTCACAAAACGATTTTATCATCACAATCTCACGAAACCCTATGTGGCATAACACTTGATTGAAATGATAAAAGATTCACAAGACATAAAGAATCCACCATTACAATTGCATGAAACCCTATGTGGCATAACACTTAATCATAATAGCGAAGACACATGAACAAATACCAAAAGAGCAATATTGAGGGCAAGGTAGGCGCTAAAGATATACTTTCCTCTCAAGCAAAAGTTATTTACAAATGAGCAATGCCTCTTATTTATATACATCAAGGTGTAGGAACCCTAAAATCAGCCTTGTGGTCATCTATAGCTCTCAAGAATGCATGCAAGCCATACCAAACCCTAATGAAGTAAACTATACAGTTAACTGGAAAACTACCATCAGTTAATCAAAACATCTAATCTAAAAATGGACAATTGTGTGAGCATGCACGTCCTTATTGAAAGCAAGTTAACTGGAAGACTACCATCAGTTAACGATAAACCCTAAAAGAAACTCCAAGTAAATAAAGCAAATCTCAGAATAGATATGCATGTGATGCCAACATCGAAGTTAATTGAAAGGTAACACCCGCTCAACTCGTGTGTAATGTCTATCCCGGAGAGGTGAGAACTAAGTTTACCGGTCGATTCTCGAAAGTAAACTAATCCTCAATGAGGCCGCTAACCGTGATCAACATCCGAATGTCGCCAACTTGAGCAATCTTGGCAATCTTTGCACACTCAACTAGCATTTAATCAATTTTATAACTTTGGCGTCTGCAGATCAAGTGATGGCCATTATCTCTTCGTGGCTTGATACAAATCGGTCTCAGCCTTTTATGAAATCATGAATTAAGACCGATTTGGTCTTGAATTACCGTGTACCGGTGACCAAAAACTCACCAAGGATCGCGGAACACGCTATATTCGGCCAATTTTTCCGAAAACTAAAAATAGCCCGCCGAGGCTAAAAATAGCCTTTCTGGAGAGTTATTTTCGGCAAAATTTGAGACATGGGTTTGTCCCGTAAGAAGATTCTAAGACAACTAATGTCGATTTATGTAAAATTTGACTTCTTACTCGACCATGCAAGGAATTTTCATTGAGAAAATTAGAGCCTCGAGAACTGATGCTCTAGAGTAAATTTTCCGAAAAATTCTGGCACATGGGTTTTCTCGAGGAAGCTATTCCGAATCAACCCAGATGATTTGTTTTGCCAAAAGTCGCCAATTCTTCAAACATGCGAAAGAATTTAAGACGAGAAATAGAAGAATTTAAGACAGAAGAAAGAAGTTTTTAGTGCTCTGCTTCTGCTAAAATCGCCATCTTGTCTGAAGTCTGCTGATAATTCTGACTTGTACCTGCAAATAAAATGTTTTGATGTCTTCGCCAATGATTGTTGATGAAGAATTTGCCTTTGGTTTGCTAAAATTCGCCTTTTGGTTGAAGAAAAACGAATTTTGACTTTGAAGATATGAATTGCCTTGAAAAATACGAATCTCCCTTGAAAATACGCCTTGTGAATGAAGAAAAACGAATTTTGCTTGAAAATACGCCTTTGCTTTGAAGAAAAACGAATTTTGCTTGAAAAATATGAATTTCTCTTAAGAAAAACGAATTTCTCTTTAACTTTGTGAATAATAAATGAAGATGGCGCCATGCTTAAAGAAGAAATTCGCACCAATTTGATAACTGCAAGAATCGAAAACCCTAACAATAATAGAAGTCCTCTGATTGGTTGCCTTTCAATTCCACTGCCACTGACTGGAAGTTCAAATTTGAAAATAATAATAAAATATTTATTATGCAATAGCAAAGGCGCCAAAAATAGAAAATCGCCACTCAATGCTAAAATTGCAAATATTCTGAACTTCAGTTGACAATTTTGTTGAAGCTCTGAGATTCATCGTTATGCTTCAACGATTCTGAAAAGTCATCTTTTGAGCATATAGGCGTCCATTTGCTCAAGATACTTCATTTTTTATTAACTCCCTATTTAATAGCTGACAGCACTGTCACGACTGGCCAACTTCGACACTGATTTCCGAATGACCGGGTGATGTTGAGACTAATCTGAAGAATTCATCGGAAAGCCTACTGAACAAGGAAAAAATGTCTGCTGTGAGACACAACTGCAAAATCCATCGTTTAACCCCTTGAAAAATTAGGTGCTCTTGATTAAATTGCTTTACGGGTTCCAAACTTAGCCATTTCCCTAAACTGCCATCTGATACTTCAAACTGCTGCCGACGGTGAACGGTGAACCTTGCTGACAAGCAACGAAGCCCACTGCGTGCCTGGAGACATTCTGCATCCAATGACTGTACATATGACACCTGAAAGTTGTGTTAAGGGCCTCAAAAGTAAAAGCGCCCCTGGCTCTTGGTTGCACTTTTGTCATTTTGGCGAAAGTCGAACTTCCATCAAAATACCCTACTTTGACCTCTGATATCTGGAGCTGAGATAACCCTATTCAGGCACTATCTGTTTTAACGGATAGCCAGAAGGGCCCATAAGAGAAGTCTCTGGAGGCGATGAAGCAAGAAAACTGCTTCTAAGACCTCAAAAATTCCAGTGCGTATTTTATTTATGATTACCGCTCCCAGACTTAGCCATTTTTCGGATGTCCTCACTTTGCAGTATTACACTAAAGACCTCGCACGTACGAGCGACTGCCAAATGCTGAAGGCTAATGGCTAGGCTCGTTGGATAGATAAATTGATTACGCTCAATAGTCGTGAAGACTTCGAACGCGAACGGACTCATCTGACCAGCCTAAAGGCTAGGCGCCTCTGGACTATGAAAATGCACTGAAAATCATTTGTTGGTCCACCCGTAAAATTACGTGCTTGGTAGAATCTCCGCCACGACCACCTGAAACGTCGGATCGACAAGCTGAATGGTGCAATGCGGAGCTGGACTAGAATACTACTGATGTTATGAAGACTCTGTCTGCAAATATCGCCATCTGAAGGGTCCTTTAAGCCAGCGCCCCTGGCCTGTACTTGCACTGGGAACAAACGGAGAAGCTCAGAAACATGAAAACTCCATTTTAAGCTAATCTTTGGATGACTGCCGCCTAAACTCTGAGAGTCGGATGACTGTGCTTGATATCTCGTCGGATAAGCAGACTAGTTGTGAATGGATTGACTGCATCCGCCATCAAAACTGTCAAAATTTACCCCTCTTCAAGATGGGCGCCCTCAGGCTAGAGGCGCGCTTTTGCCTGAAAAGAGCAAATTCCTCACATCCTAAAATTTAGGGATTTTAACTTCCATCGTGATTTGCCGGAGCTGTGGTTCTCGGAACGCCTCGCTGGATAGCTTGACGGATAGCCAGACTGGTTCTGAAGAGATTGACTGGATGCTTGAGCACTTTCAGCAAGATCTTGACCCTGAATAAGCTGGGCGCCCCTGAGCTATACTTGCGCTTTTGGGCTTTTCCTCTGAGAAATCTTCATGATTTGATCACTGAAAACTCTGTTTTGATCATTGAAATGACCGTTTGCAATATGAAATGTCGTCGTGAGGTGCTCCTCCATCGTGAAAAACTACATCTGAGCCTCTGCTTCAGGTTCTGATCAATAAAACTGACATTGACTGACAAACTATTGACAAAAACTCCATGCTTGATATTGCCCAAAACTGTATTCTACAACATTTTAACAAGATTTAGACTTTAAAATGCAAAATGCCTTGATGAAGCAAAAATTTGGTTTGGGTACAACATGGTGCAACAGGAAACAATCATTTGTAGCATTGAGTACAACAGAGGCAGAGTTTATTGTAGCTTGTGTGGCAGCTCGGGAAGCAGTGTGGCTTTGTAAGCTCCTTGCAAGATTGTTTGGACAATCAATAGAGCCTACTATCATTCATTGTGATAACCAAAGCTATGTGAAGCTTTATGTCAATCCTGTGTTTCATGACAGAACCAAACATGTTGAGATCAAATACCATTACATCAGAGATATGGTATTGAGGAAAGCTATACAGTTGAGGTATATCAACACTAATGAGCAGACGGCAGACATTCTCACCAAGCCTCTCTCCCGAATAAAGTTTGTGTACTTTCGAGATAAGCTTGGTATGGTGGAGAATACAACCCTAACTAAGAAGGAGTCTCCGTATCAATGATCCTCTTTAATGAGTTCTCTGTGAGAGAAGTTCGAGGTGAAATCCCTTGATTCCACCCTCTGGGAGAGCCATGGTGGATGTCATGTGTGTGACTCCATGACAACATCATGTAAAAGAGTCCATGATGGATTTTTTTTGTACTTGTGTTTCACCCTCTAGGAGAGCCATGGTGAAAGTCATGTTGAGGTGACAACATCAAGCAAGTGATGAACACTCGTACATACCATACATGGTTGTAGCCATTATGGTTGAAATCATGTTGAGGTGATATGTGATATCACAATGAGGTGATATCTCCTTTTTCCACATATGGTTGTAGCCATTGTGGTAGACATCATGATGAGGTGATGTCTTGTGTAGCTGGAAGTATCATCCCTAGCTGAGAGGGAGTGTTGATGTTATTAGCAACGTCGGGTTGCTTCTTCCAACTATCTCCTTTGCTTGTAATAATTTAAATTGTAGCCTACGGCTATTTAATTTATTGAGCCTTTGATTCAAAAGGCACGATTATTGATGAGTTACATATATTTGTTAAGGCCGACTTATTGTCCAATGAAGAGGTGTGATTAATTAAAGGTTGTTATCAAGGGCGACCTTGAAATGGTGTGATCTCTTAAGGAGGCGCATATTCTCATGTAGCCGACTACTTGTCTATTGGACGTGTCTTTATTAAGGGATGTCTCTCTATGGTGGCCGACTTGTCATGAAGGGTGACGACCTTTCATATTGTATATATAATTGATATTCCTCTCATTGTTGTTATTCATTCATACATTACATTCATATTTTGGCTAGTGTGAATTATTCTTCAAGGCAGATCGATTGTGTTAGAGGCTGAGATTTCATCTGTAGATTGCAGCATATTGTTTCTGTGATTGCATCAGATTGTGGTGCATGTTATAGGCCTTCATATCGGCCCCTATTGTAAAGGAGACTCTATTGTTGATTCAATATATAAGTGATATATTGTTGCTGGTTTTTCTCCCTCAAGAGGAGGGTTTTCCCAAGGTATCTGCTGTGTTATTGTGTTCAATTTGAATTAATTTTCTGTGTTTTACATCTGATCATAAAACTAACACAATCAACCTTTGCAACTCAAAAAACTTTGCCTGTGTACCGCACAATCTAGAAAATGAACTCAAGAAAGTTTCAATTGAATTTTTCCAACTCCCCATATGTTCTAACAAGCATCTAATTTCCCTTTCATGAAGGTTAGTGCTTGCCCATAAATTCCCAAACATGTAAGAACAGAATCCCAACTACCCAAAAAGGATTTCAAACAATTGACTCTTCAAATTTTGCATGTTCATCAATTAACAAGTTTGCTTCTTTGCTTGTACATTGCTTCCTAAGGCATTCATCAAGGTAACTAAGTCATTTGCTAGGTGGCAAGTAAGTATTTGTTAGGCCAAACAGCTAGTTCACTGCCTATACAACGGACACTCAGACCAAAAACAGTTTTCCAGGTGAGTTAAAGGCCTGCAATTTTATCTCGAAAACTAAAAATATCCCATTCCATCCTAGAAGCATTATCGACTATCACATCCCCTCTCATCACAAAATTCACTAAAATGGCAAATCCCATTAAGCTAATGCATAGAACTAACCCAGAGACTAAAAATGCCAACCACAATCTTAATGGTCTTCAACTTATCCAACTTTTCAGATCAAAACATCAGAATGTTGACCAATTATAAAGAAATATGAACTTATTTAAGCACATTGTATGAAGGTGCAGGAAGTCCCCTAGACTCTCACCCAATTATGGATAGATAGGAACTCACTGAAATGTAGTGCACATACCTACTTTAGAGTAAATGCAAACCCATTACCTATTTTCCTTCAGAATTTTTGGTCTAGCACAGCACATTGTAATGGATATTGCAAGCTGATGACTTACGAACTTAAATAGAGGATGAGTTTCTATTTGTATCATTTTTTGCCCAAAATAGATGCGAGATTAAACATCTAATAATTAATAAAAAATACAATCCAAAACAGAGCGATTGAAATAGAGTACAAAATCATTGCTCATACATGATGGCATGGCCAGCCCAAGAGAGCATTCAACAAATTATCCTTACCAGCAAATGTGTGATTTAATGTACAAGAGCAATGCTCGTTAAGTTATTGATGTAAACTATTTATTTCTTTAAACTATTATCTAGATCAGTAAACAGTAAGCACATTTCAAGTTGAGTGGGAAAATGTTAATTGAAACAGTTGCTTCTTTAATATCCATAAGCATAGGTCATCTGCTTTCCTCTGCACAATATTCAAGTTCATATTCATTGAGATGGGTGTGTTGGTTACCCTAAAATCTATGCAGTTTGCACAACGTTTAGTTACAGAAGGAGCAACCTTTTTTCACTGGACACCCATCGCTTCTCAGGAAAAGGGGGTCAAATTCAAATAAATTTAAGGACATTATATCAGGTGGCATGCAAAGAATCATTTTGTTTTCTTTTACGACCCAAAACAGATGCCTTCTCCAATCTTGGGCCCTGAAGTCGCCACTTCTTAAAAGCTTTCATCGAATCACGTGCTGCTTCAAACACTGCTCAAGAAAACAAAAAAATTTACATAACTGATACCAATAGCAATACTCATACCTCCTAGTGTCATAACTGATACCAATAACAAAGATCCTGCCATAAACAGCAATACAGAACATAATCACCAGGGAAGATCAACATAAACTAGAATTAAATATCTGCTTAGCAAAATTCATAGGATAACATTCTTCCATAGGTCTGTTGTTTCTGAGATCCACTATCTTCTGATTTATAAGATGAGTAATGACCCAAGTGCCTAAGACAACTAAAAAACCATAACAACTAATATTAGGTGTTTGTAGCTGGTGTTCATCAGAGGACATTATCAGTCATTGCAACCTACAATTGTAGCTATTTTGGAAAACATTTTAACCAGGAAGCACTGCAGAAATATGGGCTACCGTCCAGTTAGATACTATCACATTTCTTTGAAAATGGAAGTAGAAGGCAACCTTTAAACTTTTTACCCCTGTAAGTTAGCACATTTCAGAGCTAAATTTGGAACAAATTCTGGATATAGAGGTATTTAAAAATTATACACTCTCTTAAGTTTCATGCGGTGCTAGAACATACATATTGGTCAAGCTTGCTCAGGACAGAAGAGGAAGACTGTATGGACATCAAGTGGTGCTAGAACATACATATTGGTCAAGCTTGCTCAGGACAGAAGAGGAAGACTGTATGGACATCAAGTACCTAATTAATTGCTTTTCCAATGAAATTCTATTAATTACTAATGTCATATAGGTTGCTATTTTTCCGAAAACAAAATATGTAACATCTGTGCTTAACTTACATTGGCTTTCCTCCCTTGTGAGAAGCTTCTGGGACTTTGATGTCAATGAAAAGGCTTCTCTATGAGCTTTGCAAAGAATATCTTGGTAACGCCCTCGAAATGTGTCAAGAAGGAAGGGTCCAACACTTCTATCTGAAACTCTAGAGATTCAAAAGCATTGAAATAAGATTGGAGGACATAAGAGCATGTTAAAGTGCGGCCAACAACAAAAATACATATAAATGAAAACAAACATCAAATAACAAATAAAGCAACTTATAAGTAGAAAATAAGTTCATGATTATTCTAGCCCTTGTGTCTATATTTGATTACTGCTTCCAACAAAGTTTCACTGCGTCAAAATTCATTTCAGCAGGAAGATTACAATGATCAATCTGAAAGTCTAAATTAAAAAGGACCTTTGTCCTAATGAAGCAAAAAAAACTGATGTGCATTAAATTCTTCTGAACGTTAGGAATTATCAGCATTCTCTAGAAACAAGGCATTTTTACTTCCCTTTCAGCAAATTTGAACAAGAAATGAAAACATTCAAAGCAATAATTACACTATTAAGGAGACAGCTTAGCACAAAAACATCAATGACATGTCAGACATAATGATAATAGTGTCAAAGAACTTACAAAGGTGCAATTTTGCACCCTAATTCATAAAAGTAGGGGCATCGACTTCTCAGGTTGACACAAGCAGGATCGGCTTTTATTTCCTTCTTGATCCTGCTCCACAGATCAAAAATACATTAGGAAATGAGTTTTTAAATGTAACACAATTAAATGTATGGCATATGGGTATGAGTTAGATCAGAAGAAAGGATATGCTTTAGAATAAATTACTGGCATTCTGATCACATTGTCATTCTGGCTTATTAGAACATATCCATCTTAGATCACATAAATGAACTACATATATTTACGAATTAGATCAAGCTTCATGTTCTTGTAAAATTTGGTTACAGGCATTACATGGAGACTAACCAAATTGATTTCTTCACAGAAAAATTCTATAAATTATTTTTACTTCAGATTCTTCATGCTGACAATTATTATTTTTCCCAAATATTTATATTGCCCAGATTCATTTAAAAATTCTCAACTATGTGTTGCATATCCTTCGATGTTTTATAGACTATAGTTAGTAAAGCAGTATAAAATAACAGAATATTTTTTATCAGAGGGACTAAATACAGCTCTAAGAAGGTAGAGCTGGGGATAGCACTGCTAGGAATTCCTAGAACCTGCTACATCCTCCCAGTATTACTTTTTATATCCTTCACCCTCTCAAACTCCTCCATAGGATGGGTCAAAAGGAGAGCAACCACTTCTTTAACATAGTCACAAATCTTCCTCCTTTGGAACAACAATATCCATACTCTTTCTTCCTAGTGATTATTTTTATATGGAATTTTTCCCCAGTTTGTTCAGGCTCCCTGCCTTTTCTAGTCCAGTTTTTCCCTAAGGTTTTGCAGTGCTTATGGCTTTCTATCTAAGTTACCGGTTCGGGTTCGGGGACGGGTACGCGAACCCGGTACGTGGGTACGGGCAAAATTTTTTTAGGGGTTTGGGTACGTATGGGTACGTGTGTATATATATATATATATATATTAATAATTCAATATATTATAAATATATATATATGTATTATATATACAAAAAAATAAGAGAAACATAGAGAATTGTAAAACTAAATCATTTCATAGTATGATACTTGATCATTGACCAATGCCAAATGCCAAAGATAAATATTAAATGCCAATTGATAGTTGAAAAATATTCAAATAAAATTACTGAATTACAAAATGTAGTTCATGAAACATTGAAAATTTGAAACATGATTCAATGTTCATTGTTCATATGCTCATCAATCATCAAAAGGATTGTCAGAATCATCATGACTTGGATTTTGAGTGGTTTCAACTTCAAAATCATCATCATTTGAACCCAAAGCGGATCCAACACCATGTGATATGTCATCAATATCACCCACATCATCCATAGTGGCTCTAGCAAGATCCTGAATGGTTGCATCCAAGTCAGTAGACTCGGGTGCTACATCCCAAAGCCTCGCTGCCCCCTGCCTGTATTGAGGATCCTTACGTGACAGAAGACGCAAATTGGAATGAATATACACTAAGTCTTCAGCTCTTTTTGCAGCCAACCGGTTACGCTTCACTGAGTGGATAAAGGAGTATGTACTCCAATTCCGTTCAGCGGCAGAAGAGCTTGCAACCTGGAGAGAAAACCAACAAAATTAAAAATAAAATAAAAAAATGCAAGATAAATTCAAGAATGTTAAGTGTTAAATTTTACAATACAAGTGGCAAAAAAAAAAAAACTTACTTGTGAGAGGATCTTGATTGCAAGAGGTTGGAGGTACATATAATCTTGACCATGGAGGTACCACCATGTAAGACCATCCATTTTGTATTGGTCTCTAGCAACAGAAGCGGTATGATTTTTTGATTTTCCTGTGACAAACATTCCAAATTCTCTCATGACACTTGCATGCACTTCTGGATCACTGAACATTCTACTAAATGCCGTCTTATACCCATTAGCAACTTCAGCATCTCTATATGGCGGTATTCTCCCTGGGATAGAAAGCACTTCAGTGGTATAGTACCTCGGAGATAGGGCATATGCAAGGAGGTGCAATGGAGTTGTCATCTTGTTCCAACGATGAAGAACAATTGCTTCCACCCTTTTGTACAAGGTGTCTTCAGGATCATTCTCTTTTTTTTGTATTTCTATTTTTATTTTTTCCAACATTGTGTCCATGCTATCATAGACATCCCCCAAGCATGGTTCATCTGTATCAGCAAACCGAAGCATAGACATGATAGGTTCGGTGAATTCCAATACATAATTCACACGATCCCACCAATCGTCATTCAAGATCAATGCCTTGACTTTTTGGGCCCTCTCTGAATTTGATTGCTTCCATATACTCCATTGGTTGCTAATAACCATTTGACTCAATGCATCTTTCACCTTCACAAGTCGTCTCAGAACAATTGTGTGAGATGCAAACCGGGTCTCGGCAACCTAAGAACATGTTAATAGTAAGTTAATAACACATTTAAAATATGTAAATAATGCAAAAAATTATTTTATTCAATTATGTAAAACATGACATAAATGATAAATGAAACTAAATATATTAAATTTTAAAATTTACCTTCAACAATTCCAATGTTGAAAAAGTTCTGAAAATTGCTTGTGACATATGGTGGTTTGTCACAAACATCTGGATCTCCTCAGACTCCTGGTATATTTCTTTCACCCACTCTATTTGGGTGCCAATTGCTTGCATCACCAAATTGAGGGAGTGTACAGTGCACGGTGTCCAAAAGATGTGCTCATATCTGGCCTCTACCAAAGCACCTGCAGCCCTGCAAACTTTTGCATTGTCCGTAACTACTTGGACAACATTTTCACTACCCACCATCTCTATGGAGTCAATGAGAATCCTGGAAATGAACATTGCATCTTTCACTTGCCCTTCACAGTCAACCGCCCTCAAAAACATTGCCCCCTTGGGGGACACTGCAATAACATTAATCAATGGACGGTTTTTGCAATCTTTCCATCCATCGGAAACAATAGATACACCTGTTTCAACCCAAGAATCTCTAATTGGTTTTAGTTGGGCCTCTACATATTTCTTCTCTTTTTGCAATAAGGTGGTACGCACCTTTTCATACCCAGGACTTGTGAAATCAGGAGGTGCACTATTTATTGCTGACACCATGTCCTTCCAATATGGTGATCTCACCAAGTTGAATGGAAGACCATTGGCATAGAGGCAACGTGCAATTTTTTCTTCAGCAATATCTCTTGCCTCCATTTTAAATGCTTTCTCTAATGGACCTCTCTTGCGGGTGGTGGTTTCTAGTTCTTCATCTTCTTCTTCCGTAGAGGGTATAGACAAGAAGGGATGTCTAGAGGGCCTAACTATCTGATGAGTGGGTAATGTTTGTTTTTTCTTTCCGGAACTATAACTAGTTTGTTTTCCTCTTGCAATTGAATTGTCGGCATCTTCTTGTTCTTTTATAAATCCTGCTATTTGTACAGTAGATAACCCCTTCTTATCTGGACCCACACACATGTTAATCCCTTTACCACCAGGGCCCATAAAATGAAGTTTTACTCGGTAGTAGGAGCTATTATATTGTGCATTGCAAAAATTACACTTCCAAACAAACCCCCCACCTCCAGGAATTTGTGAAATTCGTGTGGTATGTCTCCATAAAGGAGATCCTTTATCAATTTTAAACTTTTGGCTTCCATCCCCACCCACTGAACTTTGACTACTTGCCATTGTTGCAATCTATAAAAAAAATGAAAAAAAAATATATATATTTGAAAAACTTCTTCACAAACTTGAAAAAATTCATCAAAAACTAAGAAACTTAAAAAAAATCATCAAAAGATTGAAGAATAGGGTTTAAATGCATACCTTGAACACTTAAATCTCCTTTGTAGAAGCTATTTGCCACTCCACAATCGATCTCCTTCAAATGCAATCACCTCCCTTCAAAATGCTAAGATGGACACAAATTATGGAGAGAGCAAAATGAGAGGTAAAAATGAAATGCTTTAGTGTTAAAATGCCTCATATTGGGTCGTTTTAGGGTTTTGTAGCAAAATAGAAATTAAAAAATTGCTTTTTATTCACTTTTGGGCCCACTTTGGAAGGGCTGAGCACCAGTAATTCGTATTCGCGAGTGGCAATTTCGCTTTGCGCACCCACTGGGCTGGCTAATAACACGCCGAACTAGCAACCGAACCCGGGGGGTTTCAGGGAGGTTAGGGACGTGTGTGTACGAATCCGGTAACACAGCTTTCTATCTTCCCCATGGTTCAGGGCCTAGTTACCAGGAAACTCCAGTACACAAACAAGGATCATGTCCCCATACATGATTTCTGGTGACTATTTATATAGAAACTATCTGTACCTTTATTCATCTACTCATGTATGCTATATTTTTAACGGAGTTGTCACCATATCAGCACCAATGCCCCCATGCCCCCAGGTAACTATGGTACAGGGTTTATGGGACAGGCTTTCTACCTCTTGATGGTGAATTTTGGACCCTCTTCAGCAGCTTTTTTCTTTGATTGGTCTCAATGAAGCAATCGTCTCACAAATATTTTATTTGTTTTCTGAGCTTTAGATCATGATTTATGCCTTATGGACCATGGTTTCTATCCTCAAGAAGCTTTAGCATCTTAATTACAGGCATTTTCTGTGTTTGCTTGCCCTGTAGTTTCAGCATTGAAGACATGACTGTGCCTAGGGCCATCCTCAAGGCATGAGGCGACATACATGGCTAGAAAGGTCTGTAGACTAATAATAAAACGCTTGAAATGCAAAAACATTTCTTGGGAATAAGCATGCATTTCAGCTGATAGATCAAAATTCTAGAGGAAACAACATAACCCTAATTCATATATTTGCAAAAAGTGTAATGCACTACAATCATTTTTACCTTTACTATAACATGCAAAGTAGTGCTTAAGAAGAGAGTACAAATTAAAAAGCAAACCAAGTCACAAAGCGCAAATATGCTATTTCAAACCTAAATGAATTGACGACAAATGGCAAGTACCAATTCCTAAGAGTAATTAAAGCACGCAATTTAATGACATTGGCATACTAAACTCATCAAAGTTGTCAGAGTTGCTCCAGTAACTACAGATACGGAGACAGTTTCAAATGGGGCAGTAAATTCATTACCCATTTTAGACAGTTGTTGAATGCAAGGACAATAAAATCACTATAAATATTTCTTTTAATTTCAATATTGCATGATTCAAGTGTTACATCTCTTTTTGTTGAATGTTTGCTTAAATCATAATCCAATTTCAAATTAATTCTTTGAATGTTATCATCTAAGTTACCAAATCAGAATCGGAACTGGGTACGTGGGAATGGTACATTGGTATGACCAAAACAAAAAAATTGGGGTTGGGTACGGGTGCGGGTACGTCCATACAAAAAACATATAAAATAATATATATATATATTCATAAAATATAATATACTAATAATATAATAATATACAAATTTAAAATATAATAGTATAATAACTCAAAGGGTTATTATTCTCCCATTATATTATTATATATCAAAGTATATAAAATTAGTATTATAAGGTATATAAAATTAGTATTATAATAATAATATATTAATAATATGATAATATAATAATATAATATATTAATTGGAGCACGGTTCAAAATATCAAAAGATATATTATTCGCATTATATTATTATATTTCAAAATATCCCTTGCCGTCCCCAAAATTTAGGAAAATTTTTGCCTCCTAAAATTAATATTACTCTCTAATATCCAACTTAGAGTATGGCCTTTAGTCGGGGTGTCAATACATTTATGTTGTTTATTAAAATAATATTTTATTATTTATTTATTAATGCTCAGCTATTGTATTTTATTGTAAATTATAGATAAGATCGTCTCTGATCTTATTTGGAGTTTCTCTTTAGAAACTTCCTGTTTTTGTATATTTTGTAACTATTTATTGAGCACATTGCTCATTGTTAATATATTGAATATTTTACCAATTACTTGTGTAATATGGTATTAGAGCCATAAGAGAAATTAAGAATTTTTAATTCATAAAAATCGTTTATAGATTTTTCCATTTCTGAATTAAAAATTTCTCTAGTCTTCTTTGGAAAAAATTTTGAAGGCTATCAGGGATTTTCTTTTCGAAATTTGTGGTTCTCGTGTTTGACAATCAATTTGTTTGAAAATAGTGAGTTTGTTCCTGAAGAAAATTGAGGGTTTTTGTTTAAGTTTTTTTTGTGAGTATTTTCTCACTTAAAAATCAACCTTCACTCTATAAAATCGTGGGCTTTCTCGTGTGTTCTAAAGCTGCGATTTTTACCTGTGTTCTCTGGATGCGATTTCATCTGGCCACGATTTTTATCTACTCGTGGTCGCATTTCTTGACCTATGCAAGCCACAATTTTATGCCCGCAATTGTCACTTGAATCTGAGCACGATTTTTGTCCGTTGGGAGCAATTTTTTCTATTTCAACACATTTTGGGTGTTTTACAAAAACGCGTTTTTACACCAGTTTCAAGCACGCGTTTACCAGTTTTCTGGTCTTTATTGAGGTCACCTTGTCTACCCTAACTTAGCTATGGACCTTCTCACTCCTGGACGTGATTTTTTGCACCTCGTTTTTCAAATTTTTTTATAAAAAAAAAACGTGGCCATGTTATGCATTTTCTCAAAACCGACTAGGGTTTTGCTGATATCTCCTTCATCTGAAGTTAGAAAAAAAAATTGATTACAGATTCCTTGTGGGTTTTTCAAGATCTCATCTAGGTTGCCTTAGGATTTTTCAAGGTACCTCGAGATCTATGCCTCATTTTTTGTGCTAAGCGTACTTCGTACTTTTCGAAGTTTGTATATGAATCTGCCTTTGTTTCTGCATTGGAATTTGTTCCTCGGGTTTCATGCATTCAGCATCTTCTAAATTCCTCGTTTTTTGTGCCTCAAAAGCGTGAAGATGGCGAGTTTGACCAACATTATGTTGGAAGGTAGTCAATGATTCAACAGCAAAAACTATAACACCTGGAAGCAGCAAATGATGACAATCTTTGAATATCGCTGCCTTGATCAGATGATTCTAGGCAATGCTACTCGTCCCACAATTGTAGGTAAGGATCAGGAGAAGTTTGATGAGCAGAATCGTGAAGCAGTGATGCTTATTAAGCTTTCAATTATAGATGATCAGCTCCCTCAGATTCCGCTTGGAAAATCAACAAAGGAGTTTTGGGACCATCTGAAGGGTTTGCATGAGACTTCTAACAAAAGTCGTGCGTTTTTCTTGAAAAATATGTTATTTTCTATCATGATGGATGAGAAGACAACTTTGCAAGCGCATTTGAACAAGATCCAGGAGATCCAAGATCAATTGGAGGCTATTAGTCGGAAAATGGAGGAAGACATGGTCGTGATCACTCTGAAAAGCCTACTTAATTCTTATGAACATTTCATAGAGACTCTCAACATTACGTCTATTAATGTTGACCTGAAGTTTTAGAAGCATTGTACTATCCCCTTGCAGCAGGATCGCTGGAAACAACAGTTTGGTAGCAGTGCATCCTCATCTTCTACAAAGCAAGCCTTTGTAGCTAAAACCTAGCCCAAGAACAAAGGGAAAGGTCAACCTTCGCAGCAAAAAGGCTCTAGTCAACCTCCGAGCAGCCCTAAGAAAAAGAACATTTAGTGCAATTATTGCCACAAGTATGGACACATGAAGAAGGATTGTCGCCTTCGTTTGGCTTCTGAACAAAAGAAGCAAGGAGGGTCTCAACAAAAAGCGAATGTTGTCGAGCACTCTAAGCAAAAGGAATTTGTCTTTTATGCTCTTATGGCTAAAAGGCCTGCAAATCATGTGAAGTCTTCTGCCTGGTATATTGATTCGAGTGCCTCGGGTCATTTCACTCATCGGTGTGACTAGTTCACAAACTTTTCCCCTTGCACTGACTCAGTTATTTTTGGAGGAGGTGAAGAATACACAATTGTCGATACAGGCACTGTTCAGGTTCAGTCTGGTGGGAGGAATCTCATATTCCTCAATGTATATTATGTACCTAACATGGAACTCAACCTTCTCTCAGTCACTCAAATCATGCGGCATTCTCCTCAAATGGATGTCGTTTTCAGCATAAACAAATGCTCTATTGTTGATAGGGAGACTCGCACAATGATGGTCGTTGGTATTGAGGATCACGGCCTCTACAGGCTTGTGGACACAGGTGATTCTCCAGAGTTAGCCATGGCAGCCAGAAATTATGTTGTCACCAGTCTTTGACATCAGCGGTATGGGCACTTAAATGTGCACTATCTCTCTCAGATTGCTCGGGAGGGACTTGTAGCTGGTCTACCTGACATTCAGACTCAGCATCATGACGTTTGTGGTGCTTGTCAGGCCGGGAAACAGCATCAGACATCGTTCACAGATGGTGACTCTTGGCGAGCTTCTAAGGTACTGCAATTAGTTCATGCTGATATTTGTGGACCCATGTCGACACCCTCTGTAACTGGTTGCAAGTATTTTTTACTTTTTGTTAATGATTTCAGTAGGAAAATGTGGGTGTACTTTCTTAAACAGAAATCAGAAGTGTTTAATGTATTTCAGAAGTTTAAGGCCTTGGTAGAAAGAGTCTAGTTCTTGCATAATTGCTCTTAGGTCAGATAATGGGTGGGAATTTTGTTCTAGTGCATTCTCCAACTTCTGTGATACACATGGAATTAAACGTCAGTTAACCACACCCTACACTCCTCAGCAAAACAGTGTTGTAGAGCAGCGCAATTGTACAATTGTTGAGATGGCCCGCTCCATGTTGCAACACAAGAGTCTTCCTACTAAGTTTTGGGCAGAAGCAGTTTATACTGCTGTCTATCTCCTTAATCGGTCACCCACTCATACTATTTGTTGTACCCAAAATTAACTTTTGGCATTCTGCTTAAATTGAGCTAAATCATGTAAAAATGTCGTCAAAAGTTTGTTTTAGGTCAAACCAAACATAAGGTCTTTGTGGGTTTTTGTCAAGGAACATATGTGCAAAATTTCAAAAAATTCAAAATTAGGGTTTCGTACCCCTATTTTTAGGGAAACACCTAAAAATAGGACCTTCCCAAAAATGATTGAAAATGATTTTGATAGGATTAATCGACTTCACAATCACACTGGTCAAGTTAGAATCATCAAAAGACATGTTTTACTCTGGTGGGTCTATTTATGTTTTTCAAGTACAAAGTTAGGAGCTCCGCAGCCATTAATGGCAGATTGGCCAGTACCAGGTGTTGAAAGCTAAGCTTCAAAAGCTTCAACGATGCAACCATGGCAGAAAAGGATAAAAAAGACACTGTTTGATGGAGGAGATTCTAGAAACTGAAAAAGGCCAAAATTTGGCTAACTTTGGAAATGCTACAATGGAGAACACAGTTCAAAATGCCAAAAGCGCCCTTACTGGAGAAAGGTGCCCTTGGATCTCAAGGGCCAAATGCAATCACCAGATTCATCCAAGGCAGTCATCCTCTTCGCATTCCTGTTGGCTCAACAACGAAACATTCAGCAAGATCATTTGATTCAGTAATCACCAGCAAAAATCGACAGAGTACGAAGAGGTTGTTATCAAGAAACATCCAAAATCGCTACTTAACATGAAAAAAGGCGCCCTTGTTGAAGAAAGGCGCCCTTTCTTTTGGGCACTCGGATGTTGTCAAATGGCTTAAGGACCCCCAAGTTGATCTTCTCCATTTGGATAAACCTCGACAACGAAACCATCAGCGAAGGATTCCGACAAGGCAGTCATCTGATGATGGAGATCAAACTGAAGCAGTTTTCAACATAAAATAACTGATCAAAAGGAGCAAAAGCACCCCTACTGGAGAAAAGCGCCCTTGCTTCTTGAGACCTTAAACTGACTTTCAAGGGTTGAGACACCAGCCATCCTTTTCAGGATCAAGCTAGTCACCTGATGAATCATCTAGCGAGATTGTCCGACTCGCCAGTCAACGGAGATATCGAATCAAAGCACGAAGGATCTAAATGGAGAAGTTGAAGAACAGAATTGAAAATTGACTTAGGCAAGTGCAAAAGCGCCCTTGCTAAAGAAAGGCGCCCAGTCTTCTGGAGCCTCAAACTCAGTTTTTCAGCTTAGCATCTCCTAGGCACATCTCTTTAGCACGGATCTAGCTCAACAATGAATCTATCAGCAACTACTCAGGATCAACTGATCAATTTGGAGCGAACATCAAACAGAGGTCATTCAACATGGAAAAATGATGAAAAAGAGTCCAAATCTTGAAATGGACGCCTAAAATGGTCAAGGCAAGTTTGTTGACTTCAATTAAGATATTTTGGAGGCAAACTTGGCCAAATCATCCCACGATCAGTGGAAATCAACTTTTTTAACTCCAGATTAGGCCAAATCAGGCTTAAAACATGAGTTGTCGCCCAAACTTCAAGGATTCAAGCTTGAATCAATATAAAGCAAATCTAGGCGTCCCTTTTCATTATTTCTTTTGTAGGTTGAAGATCAAAACAGCAAAAAGCTCTCAAGGACTTCCTTTTAAGATTTGGCAAGGGTTTTTGACAGTTCTTCAATATTTTTTGAAGATCAAAAGCACAAGAAGATTTCTTCTCAGAGGTTGGATTCGGAGACAGATTTTCTCAGGGAGACAACTAAAAACTTCCAATCTACCTCTTGTCTACTTCCTCTTTTCTTGTCTTAGGTTTTCTTGTATGTCATAGAAATCAGCAGGCTACCACAGATCTGACCAAATGGGCAGGGTCAAGATAATTTTCCAGTAAAACCCATCTCGTCAAATTTTCCAAAAACAGCAAACTTGCTGCCCCTATTTTTGGGGGTTTTTCCGAAAAAGTTTCAAAATCAAAATTTTGAGGAACTGGCTTTGTTCAGCATTAAAGCATGAACAAAACCCATGTGCCAAATTTTTTCTAGAAAAATACTTCTCGACGGGCGCTATTTTTAAGGGTTTTCGAAAATTGTCAGAATAGGGTCGTGTGCACAGTCAATCTTTAAGTTTTACAGGATGCAACACTCTCAAGTGCAATACAAGACCAAGACGGCCTTGTACCATGATTTCCTAAAAACGACTGACACAGACTTGCATCAGGTGAACCTAGTGGTTGATTCAAAAGACTTGGAGGGCATGAATCAAATCACATTACAGAACATAGAGGAATCCGGTTTGCTTCGTGCTGCGTCCATCCCCATCACATTACAAAGTGTGAAGCTTGTAATCGCTTGCATTAAGCATTACAATCCTACCACGAGAGAAATCAGATCAGTGGATGGGAGGATAATCTACAGTTTGAAATCAAAGGACATTGAAAAATGTTTTGATATTCCACCATGCCCTACCAACATGGTCATATCAGTAACAAAATGCAACAAACCATTCGAGGCAGCTAAGAATAAATGCCAAGGAACAATGGCTGAAAGATGGCTGAAAGTGAAAAAGGCTAGCTTGCCTAAGTTGGTTGGACAAGGAGAATTCAGAGATGAGTATGCAGTGTTGATCACTCTACTCAGCAGAATCACTGGACAGGAAGAGAGCAATCAATTTCAGTCGTGGATGTACTACGTCATTGCCAAGATTATCAGCAAAAGAGAACATTACGACTGGGCCACCCTAATCAGTGACACACTCCACCAACAGATTACGAGTTTCTAGAGGCTCATAGGTTCCACATGTGTTCCTACCCGATATACCCGATTGTCTTGCAAGGTGAGTTCAGGACACTGAACAATGTGGAGACCTTAGGTGTGCAGAAGGTCCATGAACACTTTTCACGTCTTGAGTTTACTCAAGCAGAGCAACACTTCAAAAGGACAAGTGACCTCTTCATCATGCACATTGTACGAGACCTAGACCATGATATGCACGTGCGTATTTCACAAACAACCAAGGAGGCAATGGTGGACTGGGCGGATTGGTTTATCCAATTCCCTACCTTCACCTACAAACGCGTGTATGGCTACAACAGTCACCCCATCATGATGTCACGTTACCCTTCAGATAGGGTAGTTTTCATGGAATTCCTAAGGCAATTGGCCAAAGTTGATGCTCACTTACGCCTAAAGAAGAAGCCAGCTGGAAACTTTCCCATTGAGATGGAACTCTATAGATGCAAATCAACGACAGATGCCAAGTTGATGAGCCAAGAAACGGTGAGACTCAAACTCAAGTACCTCATTGAGAGAAGGTCATATAATCCCAAAGCCCTCTATACAACACATCTTGAGCAACGCTCATCACATGAATCTTCTATGGAAGATCACTGGGTCAATTGTGACGATGAGTATGAGGTACGAAGAAGGAACTATAGCAGGTTCAAGCTCTCGCAAATTGCTGAGTTTATGTCAGAAGACATTGAGGGCTTATCTGATGATGAAGGGGAAGTCATTCTCCCCTCGTTCTTCGTAGATTCAGTGGACTCGCAACCACTAGGAATAGTGGATTGGTAGGCAAAGGAAAACCCATCTATAGAGGAGAGAACGAGTAGAGTTGTCAGGAACAGTCAGCTCTACCTAGACAACAAGAGAACGAGGAAGGTAGTACTTCCCAGAACAGAGCCGCCATAGGTTCAGTCTACACTACCTTCCACGTCAAGGAAGAAGCCCAGGCAAAAGCAATGGAGTAATCCTCCAAAGGGTTTGCGGATGTCAGGACACACGAGGGGGAGACAGCAGGAGTTATACGTGGAGACAGCCACACATACACCTAAGATAGTCATGGGAATTCCTGCCCCCGAGCTTGTGATTGAGATAGTCACTACAGAGACAAAGCCTGAAGAGATAGAGCCAACAGTAGAAACGGTGCCTGTAATAGAAACAAAGCCACCTACATCACTACCATCACAATAGTCACAAGTCCCCATTGACTTGGACTCGCCACCGAGAGACGTCACTACGGCACAGTCTCATTCATCGGGCATTCAAGGGCCCAATACTCCTCCTTCCAGTGAAGCTAGTCAAGATTCTATCCAGCTTGAGGGTTTCCTAGGAAGAAAGAGGGAAAGGCCCTCCTATGAACTTGACCTCACAAAGTTTGATCATGTCCCACAAGACATGCCGACAAAGAAGTTGAAGAAGCAAGTTCACGTGGAAAGGAATGCAGAGCATAAGTTCATCATAGAGACTGCTGCCCCACCTGAGGATAAAAGCATACATGAGGTACAAGTGGAGGATTTCACATTGTCCAAACTTAACCTCGGAAAGACCACATGTCAGGTGGAGGCAAACCCTCTCGGAATCGCCTTAGTGAGCGTCCAAGAGAGGATGACTAAGGATGGAAAGGACAAAGCAGCCTTAAAGGCTGAAAACCAACAGTTGAGGGTGTACATTTCCAGCTTAATGCACGGCACCCCGAACGTCTCGTCCTTACCACAGGAATTGTTGGATCTTCCCGCAGAGCAGAACCATCATCAGTTGATGACATATGGAAAACACTTGAGGGATCAAGTGGAGGAATTTGTTCTCAGAGGGTGATGTATACTGGCGAATCTATACCAGTTACGGGATAGAGCACATGGACTCCGTTTAGAGATTCAACAATTGGAGCAAAAGATAGCAAAACAGAGGCCAGGCGATGAAACCACAATTGCAGACTTGCAATTGGCATATCAATCAGTCTTCAGCGAAGAAAACAAGCAACATCTTTTTACTTGGAAAGAACAATTGGCATACAAGGTGAAAGCCTACGATGCCAATTCAGTTGAACTAATTGACTACCGACGAGTTGTCACAAATATTATCAACTTCGCAAGAACGTTGGTCATATCCTTCCCTCACATATAATATCAGCGCGAGGGAGGAGAATACATTGAGTTGGTTACAGTGCAAAATCAATTCAGAGATGTCATCCACAGCACCTTCCTCAATGATCCCAATGGCTGCAAGTTAGCCAAAAATGGTAGCTTTGTCTACCAAGTTTGATGAGGCAGCTGCCCAATGTATAGACTTTCTACATCAGCTCACAACAGGCAAAGTAATACTAAAGTGCCATGTCATCATTTTGCAAAGCAATAACTACCAGAGGCTGAAGAAGTCAACGAATGGATAGAGACACTATTGACTAGTGAGTTGTAAAGGCACCTTAAGAAAGGACGTCCTACCCTTCATAAAGGCATTAAATGCAACTGGAGTTAACTTGATGCCCCTTTCCAAGTTAACTCCACGTCCCACAGATCATGCACTGTCAAATCCCACTAATTGAGGATGTATAATTGACTTCCATAATTTGTGGATCTCAGATCTCCACTAAACGTGGATGTCTATTTTGGAGGCACACTTTGTAATAAAGTTCACCTTTAGTTTAGTTTCAATCAACTGAAGTAGTTTCCAGTTAACTCTTTGTTTAGTTTCAGTTAACTGAAGTAGATTTCCAGTTAACTGTTTGCTCACCTACTTTTAGACATAGGAATAAATCTTGTTGATTGGTAAGAACTGTTTCTTAACTCAAGGAGATTTCAGGGTTGCCTACTCCTTTGGGTTCTATAAATAAGAGCCTTGGGATCATTATTTTGTTAGCCTTTACTTACTATGCAAAATTGTTGCACCATTGTTGCCAATAAGTTTGAAAGTGATTATTTGTTCACTCTTGGATGAGAGTTGATTGGTTTGATGAGCAATTTTGCATGATTTCGTGCCTTTGCATGTCCCAATTCTTTTGTAACTCGTTGAGGAAATTTGAAGAAGAAAATTGGAAAGCGCTTGCATTTTGATCCAAATATTTGAGTTGTTTCAATGTTTTGTGTTAATAGCTTGTTGTTTCAATCTCCTCCTCGGACAGGGGTTCCTCCTCCTTGGATATTTTGTTATTAACAGTTATTGTGTGATGTTTAATGGATCGTCTTTCAACCTATACTTCGGACAAGGGTTCCTCCTCCTTAGCAAGCTTGTCGGCCAAACCATCGTAATTTGTTGTTTCTAGTAAGTTGTTTCCTAGCCTATACCTCGGACAGGGGTTCCTCCTCCTTGGCAAGTCTTAGATCCAACTTACCGTAAAGAGTGTTTGCTTGCATAAAACCTTATCCCAGCGTCTATCCAAGAGTTCAGAGCCTCGGCCATATGCTAAGGAGATGGCAGATTCAAGTAATCCAACCATCCATTCCCGCTCCTATGCCCTCATGCTTTGTTTATCTTGGGGAGATAGGATAGATTAAAAGCTAGTTTAGTCATAGTTAAGATCTGCAGAAACCGAAGAAAAGCTTAGCTACGGCGCATTTTGTTTGTGCACCCTTGTGTCCTGCTGTTGAGTATAAAAAGATAGGAACCTTAGTCTACTCTACCCTTTTTACACATCACATCAGCAAAGAGAGATCTTCCTCTCTATAATCCGAAGGAGCGTTACTATAACAATTGCAATAGCTGACCGTTTCCAATAAGCACTCCAGAGGTGCTAATTGAAATGCCAACACCGTTAAGGGGAAGACTCTTGAGGAAGCTTGGACTGGTCGCAAACCCAGGATCAGTCATTTAAAAGTTTTTGACTCTTTAGCATATGTTTGGATTTCAGATGCCAAGTGCTCTAAGTTGGATTCCGAGAGTCAAAAACTGATGTTCACAAGGTATAGTGACAACCATAAGAATTACCGGTTGATTGATGTAGACACTGATCGTCTAATCTTCAATCGGGATGTTGTCTTAGATGAAGAACGAGGACCGTTTTACCTTTCCTTGCATGTTCAGCATTCAGAGGATCAGCCCTTGAAGGCTTCTGATTTGGGTGTCCGACTTCCGTTAGGTTCACCTGATGGGAGGGATGACGAAGACTCATTCTTTGATGATGCTCAACCTGATTTTC
>VDFB02339094.1:0-37725 GCA_007258455.2 Sequoia sempervirens
TTTAAAGTTAGAGAGCAATAGGACAGATTTCTGAAGGTTCCTATGTTTAAAATAGTTTAAATCTTTGAATCTTTGATGCAATGTCTTATTTAGAAGTGTAGATGCATTGGTTGTTTGTTTATCTCATTCATACACTTTCACGTGGGACAACTAAGAAGACACAATCAAACAAAAGAGCAAGATATGCCCCTATGTGGACCAATACGCCATAATATGATGGATCATGGTGGCCTTGACAAGTGATGATAGGGAGCTCAAATGATAAACAAAAGCTCAAAAGCATCAAAAGATCGCAATCAATTTCAAATGTCCTTTGCCATAGGATCAAGGGGATAGATGGGATTTATGAGGTCTATTAGGAAGGATGCATCCTGTTGAGACCAAAGATGATGGATACTACACTAAAAGATCGTTATGATGCAGGATGTTCAAAATTGATTGGATCTCATGATACAAGTGGGTCTTGTTTGTTAAGAACTAGCTAGATAAGGGCATATCTTGACGACACGACACAAGGGAGACAAGACATGAGATTGACACACCCTGAAGACCTAGGGGCTCGGGGGTCAATCAAAGATTAGCCTTGCCTATGTAAAAGCGCAGAGCCCTTGTAGTTTGATAAAAGGCTGACGACTGACCAAGATGGAGACCTTGACAGATGGTAAAGATAGGATGGACAAAAGGAGTAAAGTGGACAATGGCGATCGATGAGAGACGATAGACGATAGAGGAGCCCCGGGGGCTGATCAAGTGATCGACCTTGCCTACGTGAAAGCGTAGGGGAAACTTAGTTCGACCAAAAACCAATGAAAAATGATGGATAAAGGATGATAAGATGATAGGATGAGATAACCCTAGATAAGGGGACAAAATGGTTGGATCGACATCGTGGGACAAGATAGACTTGTTGGATATGATCAGAGGATGGTGACTACACAAAGCTCAGGGATGGGATAGTTATCCAAAAAGATGAATTGGGAGGATGATATGATGGGATTGATTCTACACCAAGTTTTGGGGTTTAAAGAACGTAAGGTGCTAACAATCAGATTTTTCCAAATTTGGTAATTTTCAAAAATTGTCAAATTTTGCCATTTAAGGAAACCTTACGGGTGTACTTTTGAGAGTCCAATTTTTTTCCAAAAAATACCCAAAACAAAGATAAGATGAATTGCCAACTAATATCCCAAATTTGAGACATGCATTTCGAGTTATGGACAAAAATGATTTTTCAAAATGTTGGAAAAAAACACTAAATTGCGATTTTGAGGGTCAAGATGAAAGTTTGAGGCCCCAAAAATGTGGAAAAACGGGGTCCGAGGGACTTCCAGTTATTCAAGGATCCACATGCCATCTCATAATGCAACCACTCGTAAAATTTTAGCTCAAACAGACACCCGATTCAAAAGTTATGGCCTCCAGAAGTTTCGGCACAAAAATCAAAATTCTCAAAATGAAGTCTAGGTGATTGGGATGGATGATTTGATGCTAGATATGGGCTTTAATGATGTTCTAAGTGGCACTTATGTGATTTTGGTGATGGAATGATGATTTTCAGAAAAGTGTTGATGATGGGCAAACGGGTGCTCAGAATAGATGAATGACTCTCAAAATGAGCAGAGGAAGATTCGAAATAGATGAACGAGTATTAAGAACGAGTGAACGAGTGCTCAGAATTAGGATTGAATTGAAGCCTAGAATGATTGGAGGATGTGATGGGATGAAAGAATGAATAGAGATATAAGGAGGGGGGATGGGAGAGAGATTTTAGCGGGTGGGGAAAATAGAACTGCCTTGCCCTGGAGGAGGCAGTCAGCCTAGGCTGGGAACCGACCGAATGGGGTGGATGCCAGCCAGAAGCGAGGAGCTTTGCCTCCCGGAAGAAGCCGAACCCATGAACTAGAAGCGGACATGCCAGGGAGGGTCTGTGGAGGCTTTGGTGAGGCCAGACATGCGAGGTGTTAAGGAGGAGCATGTGGCCCAGGTCATGTGAGCACACTCTCTGAAGCAGAGGCCGGACATGCAGTGCTTGTGGATGGGGATGGGGGATAGGAAGATTGGGGAGATGAAAGATGCTACAGGATAGATATGAATCTGAAGATAAGGATAGGAGATGGAAGGGATCTTGTGATAGATGGAATCTGACGAAGATAAGGATGGGGGAGATGGGAAGGGATCTTTGTGATAGATGGATAGGGAGATGAAGGGATATTTGGCAGTAGATGGATACAAAGATAAGGATGGGGAGATGGAAGGGATGTTGTGATAGATGGATAGGGATGAAGGGATGTTATGATAGATGATGTCTCAAAGGACATGTCCTAAAGGGCTCATCTGCTTGTAGATGTCATATATGATGAGGCATGAGGGGATGGAAGAGCGAGTGGATGGGAAAAGGGGAGAATAACTAGGAATGCAGCGAGCATGGATGAAGGGAATATACAAGAGGTTTCAAAGCATGTATAGATGAGGTACCTCTTTTTTTATCAAGATCACAAGAAGGATGGAGGGATGGGAGATAAATGGGATATGATGGTGGATCTGAAAGATAGGTGGGATGGAGGAATGCATGGTGAGGAGGTTTGCCCCAAGTGGGATGGGGATTTCAGCATGATGCACCGTTTGCGGGGTTTTTTCTATCTGGTACTTATCAGGTGCTTGTTTGCCAAGTTTTCACCATTGGATGGATTATTTCTCTTTACTATTTTTGATTTTTTTCTGATTTTTTTTTATTTTTTTGATTTTGTTTGACTTTTTTAGATTTTTAGATAGCAAGGGGATGAAAATGGATAAGAATAGGGATGTTGATAAGGGGATTTAGAAGACATGCGATAAGGATATGGATGAAGGACTCAAGCATCAAGTTCCATATGAGGTATTAAGAGCCCATGTTTGAAGCGATTGTTGGATGTTAGTACAACCTTATTAGGATAAATGGATTATGCAAGAGGATGAATTAAAGGGTTTTGAGAGGGGAGATACATGGGATAATGGATGGGATGTTGTAAAGGGTATGGATGGAATGATGGGGTGGATATGTGATGGGGATATGTGTTCAGGACCAACATTGGCACATGTGGTGGTGGATGTGAAAAGATAAGAGGATTAATGGATGGAGAATGTATGGATAATGGAGGAGATGGGGTGGTGAACTTTAGAACATAAGGACCAAAAATAGACTTAGGAGATGAAAGGGATGTATGACTAGCTTTTGGATTAGCAACTTTGGATGTTCTTATAGATTTTTCATTTGATTGCATTGCATATCTTTTCTTTGGGATCCACATGGTTTTGATCTTTGGTTTGGTGGGCCTTTGTGGCCTACGAATTTGATTTAGATTTAGATTTAGATTTTTCTTCTCTTCACCATGTCTTTTGGAGGGGACATTGAAAGCTTTAGATTCATGTGGATCTTTAGATTGATACATTCTTGTTTTAACACCCAAAGTGCTTTTGGTAGAAATGGGATGGGTGTGAGGAGATGGATGATGTGGAGCGACAAAGGTAGGATTATAGGGATTATGTGTAGATGGAGGATGTGCGGGTATGTGCCTTTGTTGATCCTGATTAGGGGACATGTGAGAGGGATGCTTATGATGGATGACATGGATAGGTGTTGGATGGATGAAAGGATGAGATGAAGGAGGTGAGCTTGGGATATACGGACCCAAGATGGATGGAGTAAATGAAGGATGGGATATGGTGGATGGAGGGATGTAAGGACCCAAAATGGATGGAGCAGATGAAGGGGGAATATGGATAGTTGTTTTGAGGAGATACGATAGAGGAGGAGGGATGGCAGCATATGATCTAGTGGGGTGATGGGAAGAGCCAACATTTCTTTTGGAAAAGGCTCGTTGAGGACATCCAGAGGTTGTACCAACATCTTTAGATTGTGAGTCTTGGGAAATAGGTCCAAGACCTTGCATGCAGATTTGTGCTTTGACTTGGATGGGCTCTAAAATACCTTGCTCATGAAGGCCTAGATCTCTTCCTTGATAGTTCATTTTCTTGAGCATGCAATCCATGATAGGATTTGTGTTATTCTAAAAACATGATGCGAGTCCATTGTTAGGTGGAGGATGATGGGTGGTAAATACACTATGCTTTTCTTTTGCAAGGAGGCCACCATGGAAGAATGTGAGAGTACCAAGGGGATATGCAAGCGGTGTAGGGATAACAGTTTTAGGCAATGATGGGGGATCATGAGAGGGAGATGATGGGATAGCAACATGTGGATGGGTGATATCAGGAGAGGGATTAGGGGATATGATAGGATTTGGATTTGTGGTAGTGGGATCATGCAATGGAGATGGAGATGGAGTGGTGGAAGCTTGAATGATAAGGGGATCATGGGATGGAATGGATGGGGGACTGTGATCTTGAGGTGGACTAGATGGGATGGTAGGATCTTGATCTGGAGAAGGGAATATGTTGGCATGCTTTGGATTAGACTCTTGGCATGACTCATCTTGTGTGAATGGTAAGATGACAGAGTGATGGAGAGACTCTTCAAGTTGGGGAGATGGAAGGATGGAGGATTCAAAACATTCATGGGATTTGATGGGTTCGATGATTCTTGGGGTAAGAGTTGGGTGTTCAATGGATTCAGTAGATGTGATGGTAGGAGATGGGGGCTTAGTGGATTTAGAGGATGTGATGGTAGGAGATGGGGGTTCAATAGATTCATAGGATGTGATGGTAGGAGATGGGGGCTCAGTGGATTCAGAGGATGAGATGGTAGGAGATGGGGGTTTAATGGATTTAGAGGATGTGATGGTAGGAGATGGGGGCTCAGTGGATTCAGAGGATGTGATGGTAGGAGATGGGGGCTCAGTTGATTCAGAGGATGTGATGGTAGGAGATGGGGGCTCAGTGGATTCAGAGGATGTGATGGTAGGAGATGGGGGCTTAGTTGATTCAGAGGATGTGATGGTAGGAGATGGGGGCTCAATGGATTCAGAGGATGTGATGGTTTGAGTGGTGCTAGGGGTGGTACCATCAATGAAAGGTGTTGGGTGGAGAAGGGTCTTGTCTCTGATGACCGTGGATGATGGGTTGGGATGGCATGATTCCATAACTTCAAGGTGTGGAGTGGGAGATGTCTTCTTGGTTATAAGTCCTTGGAGAACTTCTGGAGTGAACAACTTGAATGCTCTACATTGAGATGGTGTGGTAGGAGTGGATGAAGGATTATGGATTGGTGGGCTAGGATTAGATGGGGGAATGGGATTGGATGCAGGACTGGAAATAGATGGGGGATTAAGGTTAGATGAAGGGTTAAGATAATGGGATTGGAATGGTGAATTAGGACATGAGGATGCGGGTGGTGGATTGTAGTAAGGGTATTGGGATGGTGGATTAGGATGGGAAAATTGAGATGGTAGATTGAGATAGGGAAATGTGGATGTCAGATTAGGATAAATTGATGTGGATGTTGGATTAGGATAGGAAGGTACAAATGTAGGATTAGAGTGAGCAGATTGGCATGGAAGATTAGGGTAGTGGGTATATGCGGATGAAGGATTTAGATAGGAGGATGTGGATGGGGGATTAGGATAGGGGTATTGTGATGGCAGACTAGGATAAGAGGATGATGTAGATGAAGGACATGATGGATATGACGGATATCCCTTGTCAAAGGTAGCATAAGAAACATGATTAGGCATGGATGAAGACATAACGTGATAACTAAAGGGGGTGATTGGATTTTGGAAAGTGGGTGGAGAAAGCTTACTAGCAATGATAGTGTCAAGGGGATCTATGTCACATTCTTCTTGATTGACAAGACTTTTGTTATCGTTGTCAATGTAATGAGGGTTTCCCTTGACCACTATTGATGGAGGATAAGGATTCATGATGATGAAAGGATAAAGAGGATGGGTCAACGATTTGGGATGGAAATGGACTAAAGCTCAAATTGGGAGTTAGGTTAAGCTTAGATTTGGATTGGATTAAAGCTCAGATTAGGATGATTGGATGATGTGATGGGATTGATTGGATGATGTGATGTGATTGGGTCGAAGGTGATGTGATTGGATTGGATTGGATAAGGTTGATTGATGATTGATAAGATCAACTAATGGATCAGATAGGATGATGGAAGGGATTCTAAACCTTGTTCAGAAATTATCCTAGGTGACTTAGGATGCTGATTGATCAGATTAAAGGATAAATGGATGATTGTAGCACCGAATCCACCTTGAGATTTAAGGTGAATTGATTGGGCCAACAATGATGATTAACTTAGGACGGATGACAATCCTAAGAAAATGTTGATGAGGACGATCAGATCAGACACTTAGGTCAATTTGGATAATAACTCGAGACGAAGTTTAGGGGATCTGGATGGGGAAAACAATGATTTGATTGGAGAAATGGATGATAGAAAGTGGATTAAAAAATACTCAAAGTGAGTAAACGATTCATCACAAAGGATGAACGGCTACTCAAAACGAGTAAACGACTGCTCACAATGGACAAATGATTCTCAGAATGAGAAGATGAAGGTTTGGAATAGATGGAAGATTACTCGGAATGAGTAAATGATTGATCGGGATTGTTGAACGAGAGTTCAAAATGATTGAATGTTTACTCAGAATGGGGAAATAGATGATTGAAAAGGGAGAACAACTATTTGAAATGGATGAATGAAAGGTTGAAATGACTAAAGCTCAGATTAGGGTTTTGGTTAAGCTCAAATTGGGATTAGATTAAAGCTCAGATTAGGATTGGGTTGAATCTTAGAATGATTGGAGGATGTGATGGGATTGATTCTAATAATTGGATTTGATTATCAAAGGATGATTATGACACCGAATCTACTTCGAGATGGAAGTAGATTGATCGGGTCGAAGGTGATTGGATAGGGATGCAATTGGAATGGATGAATGATCAAGCACTCAAAACTAATGATTGCTTAGAATGGATGAATGATTGAAAGCTCAAAATGAGTAAACAATTGATTGGAAAGGATGAACAACTCTCAGAATGAGGAGATGAATGCTTGGAATGGATGAACGAGTACTCGAAACAAGTAAACAAAGTATTTGAAAAGGATGAAAGACTACGTGGTCAAACGGATGTTGGAATGGCCAAACGAAGGTTTGGAATGATAAAATGGAGCTTTGGAATGATAAAATGGAGGTTTTTGGAGGCTTAGAATGATAAAACGGAGGCTTGGGATGATGAGATAATGGTTGGGAATGATTAAATGATGGTTTAGAGGCTAAACGGATCCAAACGGGGTGATTTCAGGTGTTTAGGAGGGCAAATTCGCCCTTATGCAGTAAATCAGGGGCGCAGTCGCCCCACTGCGGAAAATTAGGGGCACAGTCGCCCCACTGTGAAAAAATTAGGGGCGTAATCGCCTCACTGTAGAAAATCAGGGGCGTAATCACCTCACTGTAGAAAATCAAGGGCGTAATTTCCTCACTGTGGAAAATCAGGGGCGTAATCGCCCCACTGCAGAAAATCCGGGACTTGGTTTGATGAAAATGACTATGGAAAAGGACTTTAAAATGACAATGATAAGGCCAATTTGTCAAAAATTTCACCGGTTTCTCACAAGAAAACACTTTCAATCAAACACAATCCTATGATTAGTGTTAAGGGTATGGCCAAAGAGGTCTTAATATAGGATGCACAAGGTGTCTAGGGAGTCCTCGATATACTCTTGGTACGTGAGGAACAACCGTGAACACCAGCCCGTCACAAGCGTGAGTCGGGAACCCTAATGAGATATTGAAGGGCTTGGACCAACTCTTCATGTCTATCTAGGTATCACCCTAGCTTCGACGCTCCGCCAATTACGACGTGACCGAATTGGGGTACAACTTTCACTCTCCCCCCTTTATATACCCCGCTAGTACACATGGTTGGAATCATCCCTTGGGGTGATGAAATCCCTAAGCAGGTCCCACTATAAAGAAAATACTAATCATTTTCAACTACTCCCCAGGCTCACACGAAGTGCAAGGGGAAAGCGAAAATAAGTTAATGCTCCCTTTGGGTAACACAAAAATATAAGCACAACAAGCAATGAATATTACTCCCCCTAATTAAACTATGTTCTTAGATTAACACAAACAACAAGGATAGTTTAAAAAGTTTGAGCGAACGGATAGCCCTGCAAGCAAATGTTAGATGTTTTATCCCGCTTTCTTCATCAACTTCACAACAATATGCTACAAAAAGTTAGCAAAAACACTGGTATCCTTGCAAGAACAGTGTTAGGGAGAAAATAGCAAAAAATCGAAGTGAAAATGACAGTTTTACCTTCAAAAATGCGTTGCTTTGCAGTGACCAGGGGGTGCAGTCACCCTTCTGCAGTAAATCAAGGGCATAGTCACCCTTCTGTAGAAAATCAAGGGCGTAGTCACACCACTGTGGAAATTTAGGGGCGTAATCGCCTCACTGTGGAAAAATCAGGGGCGTAATCGCCCCACTGCGAAAAATTAGGGGCGTAGTTGCCCCATTGTGGAAAATCAGGGGCGTAATCGCCCCACTGCAGAAAATCAGGGGCGTAGTCGCCCTTCTGCAGAAAAGTGTTAGCACAAAATTTTCAGCCCAGGGGGCGTAGTCGCCCTTCTGCAGAAAAGTGTTAGCACAAAATTTTCAGCCCAGGGGGCGTAGTCGCCTCACTGCATAAAAAGTGTTAGCTAAAAAATTTTTCAGCCCAGGGGGTGTAGTCACCTCACTATAGCAAAAGTGTTAGCCAAAAAAATTTTCAGCCCAGGGGGCGTAGTCGCCTCACTACAGAAAAAGTGTTAGCACAGAATTTTCAGCCCAGGGGGCGTAGTCGCCTCACTGCAAAAAAAGTGTTAGCCAAAAAAATTTTCAACCCAAGGGGCGTAGTCGCCTCACTGCAGAAAAAGTGTTAGCCAAAAAAAAATTCAGCCCAGGTGGTGTAGTCGCCTCACTGCAAAAAAAGTGTTAGCCAAAAAAAAATTTCAGCCCAGGGGGCGTAGTCGCCTCAAAAATCAGGGGGCCTAGTCGCCCCACTGTGGAAAATCGTAGGGGCACCCCACCCCATTGTAGAAAATCAGGGGCGAGTCGCCCCATTGCGGAAAAATCAGGGGCGTAGTCACCCCACTGTAGAAAATCAGGGGCGTAGTCGCCCTTTCATGACATATTCCTGCAAAAAACTTAACAACAAATGTGAAATATAGGAACCCGCTTGTGGGTCCCACTGGGTGTGCCAGAAATGTGATATCCAAACGTTTAACCTATTATAGCAAATAAAATGCAATGGAAAAGCATAAGGAAACACCTCGAGATTAGCCTAAGAAATTTGTAAATGCAAAGAAGAAAGTGTTAAATGAAGACAAATGATTATACCTCCCTTTTGCAGCTGAAACTTCTTGGTTGACCCTTGATTTGGATTGATTTGTATGCTCCTTGATGACTTTTGATATGGCTAAATGCAAGTCTTGACTATATGCTTGGATGCAAATGAAAATGGGTGAAATTGAAGACTAGATGAGTGCATAAAATGGTAGCATTTAGTTGTAAAATGGCTTAGTTTTTTTTTAAATGCCTTAGAGGATGGGGTATTTATAGAGAAACTTGAATTCTCTAGAGAATTCAATGGTTGGGATTTATCCAACAAGGTCAAGATAAAGGGCTAAGGTGAGTTGATGACTCACAAGTCCTCACAGTTTGACATGTGGAATGTGAGATGGCTAAGGGTGAGGTGATGTGTAGGTGATGTGGAAGGGAGGTACATGATGTGGAGGAAGGACAAGTACCTTCCAAGTACATTGGGAGATGAGAAGATTCCTTGGAGGAATACATGTGAATTAAAAATTCACATACTTGGGAGAATCTAGTGGATAAGAAAGGGTCTCCAAAAAGGTGGGATTTTGTCACATGTGATTTGATGTGACAAGTCAAAGGTTCTAGAAGATGCATGGGAAAAGGGGATTCTAGAAGGAATAAAATGTGAATTAAAAATTCACATGGGGAAGAGGGGAACCTAGGGTGAATAAAAAGGAATTAAAAATTCCTTGGGGGATGGGGAGTTGACTGGTACTAATTAGGTTTAACTAATTAGTAATTAGAGGGATAATTAGGGGTTAATGAGGATTAGAAGCCAACTTGCAAAAGTTGGAGGATGTGACACATCCTAATCAAGGATTAGGCATGTGCACATTCTTAATGAAGAGATTAGGAGATGGATTAGGATTAGATGAAAATAACATGTGAGGAATTAAATAAATGTAATATTTAATTAATTCATTTGATGAAAAGGGGATTAAAGTGGGTAAGGTATTTAATTAATAATTAAATACCTTAGGGATTTGGCAGAATGAAGGATATTAATTAAATAATAGTAATATTACTTAATTAACTAAGATAAGAGGATGTTTAGATGAAAAGTGATAAATTTGGATAAATTAAGTGTCCAAATTTGGGTGTCTACACTTACCAAAGAAGAAATCCTTGAGTATAAGCAAGAACATCAAGCCAAAAAAAAAAAGCTTCAATTCCCCCATCTTTTTCCATCCAAAACTTGACACAAGGTTTGTCTTCATCAATGCTTCCATCAATTTCATCGCTTGGGCTAAGTCAAACTCAAACTCCTAGTCTTGAAAATAGCCTTGCTAAGGACTTTTTTCATACTCTTCCTTTGAAAAGTAAACACTTGTGGTTACTTTAAACACCAATCCACCCCAAAACACCACTTGGACACCTACATGTGGTGCTCCTCCTATTCCCGAACACCCCTACATCCACATAAACCACTAACGATCCATCACTCCATGACAACCTTGACATATTGATTTCAACCATCATCATCCATCCAGCCACAAGTACCACAAGTGTGCCTAATGTCACAAAAGGTAGTATAGACCAAGTGTCTCAAATGGATCAACAAGGGCATGTCAACACCCTTACACAAAATCAACCCTTAACGCAAATAGGGAAATCTTTATCCAACCACCCCATTAGTTCATCCATCCCATTTGCTTCCCAAAATACATCCATCCTCTCCATCATCAACCCAATTCAAAATAAAACCTTGGTTACAAATCCCATCAACCAAGGTAATACCTTGGTCCCACCTCAAATACAACAAGGGAACCCCCTACCCATTGGCCAAGGGAACCCCTTCAATCAATTACAAGGTTTGAATGTGTCATTTCCCTCATAATACCAAATGGAACCATCATCCTCTTTTCCCTTGGTCCCTCCCATCATGCAAAATCAAATGGGACCTCAAACTTGCATTCCTCCATCCCAATCCACCATCCTACAAGGAATGTTAAACCAAGGGAACCCCCAACCTCTCTTCAACAACCCACAACCAACTCAAACCATAAACACCCAAAACTCATCATAGATGTCCAAAAAACTAAATGATCCTACATTGTAAGCACATGCTCTAGCTTTATAACAAGCACAATAGGGTTATCAACAAGTCATCGAAAAATAGCAAGCAACCCTAGTAGCCCAACAACAATAGCAAGCAACCCTAATAGCACAACAAAAACAAGTAGCCTTAGAAGCACAACAATAATAGCAAGCCCAACAAGCAGCCCTAGTGACACAACAATAACAACAAGCCCAAAAAGCATCCTTAGTATTACAACAAAAACATCAAGCCCTCCAAGCAGTCTTAGCGGCACAACAACAACAACAAGCCCTAGTGCTTCAACAACAACAACAATCCCACCAAGCCATCTTAGCAGCCCAACAAGTAGCCCTCATGGCCCAACAATAGTAGAAAGCCTTTATATCCCAATAGTATGCCCAACCAACAATAGGGTTTATTCTATAACCCTCAACAAAACATCGTCAATACAAACATGTTAGGAACATATACACCTCCACCACAATCACCTTCACAATATCCTACATCACCATACTCACCATACAACACCCCATCATATCAAAATCCCATGTATAATCCATCTGCCATCCCACAATACACAACATATGTTCCTCCACCAAACTTGCAAGATGTTGTAGCATCGCAACTCAAGGCCTTAACACAACAAATGCAGTACATCCAAATGGGAAAAACAAAGAAGCCCCATACACAAAAAATCTATGTCTATATCCATTCAATTGAAACATTGCAATGGTACCTTTCCCTCCTGGTTTTGAGGTTCCCAAATTTGATAAATACAAAGGGAGAGGAAATCCTATGGATCATATCAAATAATTTAACGTCATGTGTATGGAGGTTGCCTACAATGATTCCTATTTGATGCGCCTCTTTCCGTGAAGCTTGTCGGGCCCGACTATTGATTGGTTTTCTCAATTGCCTCCAGGTATCAAAACTTTCCAAGAAACAAATGATAAATTCATACATCACTTTTACTTTAACCTTGACATGGACGTGAACTTAGAAGAGTTGTATACTCTCAAGGAAAACAAAGGAGAATCTTTTGCTAATTTCTTACAATGATGGAGGAAAAGAGCTAGTAAAATCAAGTGGCCCACTCTCGACGGGCAACAAGTGGGGATGGTCATAGAAAATGTCAATCCAGATTTGTCCTTCCACTTGAAAATGTAGTGCATTACCACCTATGACGATCTTGACCCTAGGGCCCTCAAAATTGAGCGTGCTCTAATCTCTCAGGGAAATACCCAAGCATTCAAAGACAACCACCCATCAACTAGTTTAAATGACAAGCCTCGTGTCTGGGATAAGAACAAGAACATGATGAATGATGGAATGGTAGATGCTAAGGTGGTCCTAAGTGCTCCTAGGCCAAGCACCAATCAGATGGTTGACACTCAACCAATCGTACAACAAACCACATCCTCGAAAAACAATTAGGTCAATAACACTGAAACGTAACAATGGTGAACCCCTAATAGGAACAACTATTTGAAACATAAATACACATAGTTCTCAGAACCTATTGAAACTATCATGAAGATATTGGTAGAGTCTGACTTGATAATGCTTCCCAATTTCCAAAACTACCAAGAACCACAGGATAAACCACCCTGGTACAATGAGAAAGATCTTTGTGACATTCACAAAATCAAAGGACACAAAATATCAAATTGTATGAAACTAAAGAATGTTATCCAAGATCTTATCAAGAATGGAGACATATCTATTGAGGTACCATCCGACAACTAGGATCTCAAGATATACAAGAACCCCATGCCAAATCATAGCAAAGGGAATGATAATGGAAAAGGGAAAGCTTACAACAACATGCAACACGTCTATTCCAATGTAGTCGCCTCTTGTGACAATGTTGTCACTATTGTCACCATCAAAGGACCTAGTGCAAAGTGTGGAGTCACCACACAATGTGTAAAGTTCACCATCCAAGGAGTTTTATCTCAACCTAGGGCACAACCTACTTTTCCAACATCAAACCCTAGCAAATATAGTCTATTAGATCAGCTCAAGAAGACCCCCGCACATATCTCTATCTTGGAACTATTAAGGCTATCTCCCACACATAGGGAGATCTTAGAGAAAGCTCTATCCACATCATACATCCTTGAGGATATGGATACAAATCAGTTTCAAGCTATGGTAGGACATATCACTATCCCTCATCTTCTCACCTTTTCAGAACAAGACCTACCATCACAACCATCTCATAACTGTGCTTTACAACTTGGAGTCATTGTTCATAAGAACAAGGTTAAAAGAATCTTAGTATATGGAGGTACTGGTCTAAACATTTTCACCCTTCATTTAGTCAAGAACTTGGGTTATTCATAGGATGATATTGAGAAAGCAAAGAGTATAACCATCAGAGCATATGATGATCAAGAGCGAGTATCGCAAGGCATCATCATGCTAACCATCCAAGTGGGACCTGTCATTGTAGAGACCACATGCCAAGTGTTAGAACTTGATCTCCCCTACAACATCTTGCTTGGTCGATCATGGATTCATCCTCTAAAATCTGTTGCTTCGACCTATCATCAATGTGTAAAGTTTCCTTTTGAGGACAGAGAAGTTACCATCCATGGAGATCCTGATCCTTTTTACTATTGCAAGAACCTTGAGGCCAAGTTTTACAAAATACCCCAAATCCCTAAAAATGATGAAGGGCCTACACCCTTCTCTTCATTTATTGACCCATCATCCCTTTCATATACCTTAGAAACAAAAATTCTCATTGTGAATAACATTCCCAACATCAAAGCAATGATCCAGGATGATGGTTGCGGAGATTATAAACTAATGAAGGACATTTTTGTGTTGGGAGAGCTACCTCTTTCTCCCAAATCTCATGGGAAACCCACACCTATCAAAAAAGTGGCTAAAACATTAAAGATGGCATCAACCACCTTCACCGAGTGAGGGGATTTGAACAAAGAAAATTTCAATGAGGAGGATGTCTCCAAACTACTCTATCACGATGGCCAATTCGTGCCCATTCTTCCCATGGAAGATGACAATAAAGGCTTCCAACTAATGAAGGGATGGGGGTACAATAAGAATGAAAAACTGGGTCAAAATGACAATGGTTTGCTAGAACCTATCGTTCCTGAGAAACATCCAAAGAATCTTGGCTTAGGATGTACTACTACCAAGGTTAACCTTATGGGAAAAGGTACTTCCACTAAATGGGTTGAGGCTTCCTCTTGGTTACCAACATCGTGTGATACTACCCTAGATGACTTCCCTCTCAATGTTGTTGACCTATTTGAGAATAAATATCTATTCATGATATCCACAACATCGTTCACCCCAAATGACCAAACCATTGAAATAAGCCTAGTATACCCCCAACTCATTGACTGGGACCAACAAGGACCACTGATTCTAGATTTATTTGAAAATGATGAAGAATCTCAAAATTCATGGGACTCCATGACAACTTACCATGGTCAGATCACAAAGATGGTTTTGATATAGAGCTAGACACAGGGGCATACTATAGGGAGATGATTGAATCCTTCAGTTGCAAAATGGATGACATGAAAATAACATGCAGATCTTTAAGTGAAAACCACACTATGGAACTTTCTGATCCTAAAATAGTAAAAAGAAAGGATGCATATGAGGGTACAAACCTCTCTGAGGCAGCCAAGGATGAGGGATTCAATCTCCCCCTTAGTCAAATGCATCCAAAAAAGTCAATAGTGCTAGCAGAAAAGGCCACCCCAGTGAATGTGGGAACATAAGAAGCACCCAAGATAACTTTTTATGCCAAATCCTTGTTGGATTAAGAACAAAAAATGTAGCAGTGTTCCCAAAAGATTGAAGAGCCAACATTTCTTAGTCATACATGGATATGCTAGGCCTCAATATAGAAGTAGTTGTGCATCATTTAGCAGTCTATCCTGAAGCCAAATCAGTGAAGCAAAAATTGAGAAAGATTCACCCTCAAATAGAACTCTTGGTGAAACTTGAGTTACAAAAGCTTCTTGACGTCAGATTTATCTGATCGATTGATTATCCTGAGTGGGTTTCAAACCTGGTACTAGTCTCCAAACCCATTGGGGGTATGAGAATATGCACGAATTTCAAAGATTTAAACAAAGCATGCCCAAAGGACAATTTCCCTCTTCCTAACATTGGCAACATCGTGGATTTTATAGTTGGACATGAAATGCTATCACTCATGGCTGGTTTTTTAGTCTATAATCAAATTATGATTTCCAAGGAGGATCAACACAAAACTGCATTCATTTTTCCATGGGGAACATATTGTTGGAACATGATGCCATTTGGGTTGAAGAACGTAGGAGCGACCTATCAATGATCACAAACCAACTGGAAGAAGCACCTATCTATGTAGATAATCCTTTGGTATCTGAATTTCTTGATGAATTAGTGGCCCTTCTCAATACAATAGATTAGTGGAAAATGTACTATGATGGATCATTTACCCAACATGGGTCAGAGGCAAGTATTATTTTTTATCGCCCCTCAAGGTGATTGCATTCCAAATTCATACCGGCTATCATTTTCATGTACTAACAACATTGCGGGGTATGAAGCCCTAATAATAGGTCTAAGGATAGTAGTTTAGTGGTAGATACAAGAGTTGAAAGTCTATGGGGACTCACGACTGGTTATCAATCAAGTCAATGAAGACTACCAAACTAAGGATGATAAGATTACTCCTTACAAGAAGATGGTAGAAAATCTTAAGGACTTTTTCATAGACATAACTTTTGAGCAGATTCCTCATATGAACAACTGAGCAACAATTCCATGGCAACAATTGGATTATTGTTAGATATGCTGCACAATGTCCTTCAATGTGAATTCTTGGTAGAACAACTTCTCGTACTAGCTTTCGAAATCCCAGAATATGAATTTGTGTGTGTAATCATTGGTCCTAGTTCCCCGTGATATCATGGTATATTCGCCTACCTTAGCAGAGGAACCCTCCCATCCAATATCGCCTCCAATCTTAAAAAGACCTTTGTTAAAAGGGCATCCCAATTTGTGATCCTAGGTGATACCTTCTACCGTTGAAGCATCGAAGGGACATTACTACGATGTCTCAACCAAGAGGAAGCCTTGACTACCATAACAAAAGTACATGATAGCATATGTCATTCCCATTCTAGTGGTATGACTTTAGCTAAGAAACTGTTGAGGACAGGGTATTACTAGCCAACCATGAAAAGAGAAGCCCATCAGTATGTGCAGAAGTGTGTCCAATGCCAATAGCATGGAGATATTATTCATGCTCCACCTTAGGAGTTACAACCAATGGTCACACCTTGGCCTTTCTCGTAGTGGGGACTTGACCTCATAGGAAAGATTACTCCAACCTCATCTAATGGCCATAAGTTCATCATAACAACCACTAATTACTTTACCAAGTGGGTGGAAGCTATTCAAATGACCTACACAATGAGGAAGCAAATTGCCAAGTTTATCTTGAATTACCTCATCTATCGTTATGGTGTTCCACATACCCTTATTTCCAATAATGGAACACCCTTCAGGAATCAGGATGTGAAAGAGCTATGCGAACAATTTAACATCCAACATCAGTTCTCTACTTCGTATTATCCCTAGGGAAAAGGTCAAGATGAGGCTAAAAGCAAGACCATTATGAAAATCTTAAAGAAAAAGGTCAATGAAGTTGGCCATGACTGGCATCTATAGTTAAATCCTGCCCTATGGGTCTATTGAACTAGTACCCACACACCTACAGGTGCAACCCTGTTCTCCTTGGTCTATAGATCAGAAGCCATCCTACCTATCAAGGTCGAGCTTCCTTCACTCTAAGTGTCACTACAAAATTTGATCATTGATGAAGAATAAAAATTATCTCAACTAAATGAGTTAGAATTCTTGGATGGGCATTGTCTTGACACCCTTAATCACTTGCAAGTATATAAAAACCGATGAAAATGAAGCTATAACAAGAAGATCAAGAGTCGGTCTTTCCAGGTAGTAGATCTTGTTCTCAAGTAGAGTTAGGAAAATATTCTAGATTAGGATAGTAAAGGAAAGTTTGAACCTAACTAGTTAGGTCCATTTGTCGTCATAGCAAGCTATGGATCAGGATCTTACCAATTATCAATGCTTGAAGGTGAAACCTTACAGGAACCAACCAATAGTTTGCATCTTAAAAATTTATATGCCTAGGCTTGAAGGGTATAAATCTAAAAATACAAAAAATGATCAAAATCCAAAAAAATAAGAAAAAGGATTGAAAACAATAAAGAAAAAAATTGTCCTCTAGTGAAAACCACTTCGGTGGTGCTTTGGGAAAGTACCTTGGTGAAAACCTGGAAAACAAGCGCCTTGCATAAATAAAGAACATCCATCCATCTTTGGCTCTTTATCCTATCATTCTTTGCATCACATCCTTCCATTGCATCATTCATCCTATTTATTCCATCATCCATTTGTGTACATATCATAGCTTGATATTGTGAAGTATCATATTCCTCTTTAGTACTACTTGGCATATTCCTAAGGTCAGTTTGTCCTACCTATATCGAGGTAGTCTATCACATCACATTGGGGGCAATTCGTTATCGATCATATCAGGTTCTTGTATATCTTAATGCTATTTGAAATCTCATCAAAAATTATAAAAACCATTCATAAAACGTTCATCAAAATCCAAAAACATCTTGTATAGCCAAAAAATCCAAAAACATCAAAATCTTGTACAACTAAAATCCAAAAACATTTTAAAAATTGTAAAGTCAAAATCCAAAACATCCAAAAACACATCAAAAATATCTAAAAAGGTCAAACATCAAAAATCCAAAAACATAACCATGTCGAACTATGAGTCTCTGAGCTTGAACATAGGCAAGGCTATCATTGATGTGCCCCCAAGACACTCTAGGTCATTCCTTTAAAAGTCTATCATAATTAACTAACAATTCATCAAGAATTCACTTCTCATCGTCAATAAGTCAAGTCAGATGAAATACGTGGTCTCTATGTGTATAACATAGGCAAGGCTCATCTTTGATAAGTCCCCAAGGCCCCTAGTATAGTCTTTTAGGTTAAGTTCTTGGTCGAATCTCGAAAAACCCCTAAACATTCAAAAAACTTGGAAAACCCCAAAACATTTGAAAACTTAAAAAATCCAAAACATTAGAAAACATTCAAAAGACGTAAACAACATCAAATATCTTAGAGAAAAACCCTTAAAAGCCTCAAATAATTAAAAACCAAAAACATTCGCATAAGAATTCAAAACTTGATAAAAAAAATAGCCTCAAAAACATTTTCAAAACACCAAAAACATTGAAATATTCCAAAAAACCCAAAACCATCCATCCCATTTCACTTTCATCTGCAATAAAATTTCACCCATAATATATCAATCATCACCTTCAACCTTTGGTGACACAAGTAGAAAGAAAGTATCATAAGTCGAAAAGTGAGAACCTAAGTGTCAAAATCTAAAGTCTGAATCATAGGTAAATGAGTCAATGGAGTTTGTATCAACGAATTATGACACACCTAGTCTTATTCAAAACACCTGATAAACATGTTCTAGGATGCATCCTTCTGACAATGGACATCAACATCAGAAATCACCTTAGCTATGTTAAATTGGAAAGAGATATAGATAACACTAATTGTTTGCCTTTGATCTTTTCTTCTGATTTATCTTAATGACCCATTCCAAGGACCTCTCGATGATGTCTATCAAAATGATTTAGAGAGAAAGGAATGGGGCATCAATCATTATCTTTTATTTTATGTGCTTATGGGTATTCTTGTAAAATAATCTTGGCCCATACTTGCTTATTTGTGTGTAGGGGAGTTGTTTGGAGTAGATTGTTGACTATTGCGTATGCTTTGGTCTGATATATTCTAAACTTCTAAACTACATTCGAACGAGGTTTCTGTATGTCAAGGTGTGAACAAAAACTATCCTATTTGTTTGCAGAGTCAAACTCCATCACACTATATACAACGTCTTCCTAGTTATCAATACCATGATGCATCGTGTCTATGTGTTATATCAAACATAAGGAATGAAGGAAAGTCCCAATCCCAAATATGAGAAAAATCATCCATCTCATCACCATATCTAATAAAGTCTCAGTGGATCATGGACTTGTTGGAATTTTGAATCAATCTTCAAAATCAACGGTCTAATCATTTTATACTTCTATCTTCTTTCCACGCTAACCTGGTATCATGACATTCAACAAAAACATCATCATCCATCCATCCTGCATCCACAACATCGTTAACATACATACATCTTGTATCATCACAACATATCATAATAATGGAAAACATAATCCACTACATCATCATCATCATTTAAGTTGTTTTGAAGAATATAGATTTGTTATTCTAAAGAATCGTAATCCATTGCATTATCATTCATTACATCCATACCATAAACATAAGAATCATCCATATATACAACCATATACATACATGCATCATCATGATGTCATATATCACATGGGAAAAGTACAAAAAAACAAATGCATCCATCCATACATCCTGCATAAACATCTCATATCATTGACATCTCATAAAAATCCATCTCATAAAAATTACATATCTTAAACATTACATCATCGCATATCACATAAACATAAATAAAAGAACTGTATCCATCACATTGCATCCATACATAATCATAATGCATAAATATGACATAGAATCATATCACATGCATCCATACATCCATAAAGCATGACATAAAAGCACATCAAATTGTCTGAACCATCTCATATATATATCAAAAAATGACTGTCATGATACAATATCTGAATTAGTGTGTATGAATATCAATCAAAAGTATAATATACATGAGGCTATCAAAAATGAGCCTATGAATGCGTATTTGTATAAATAATCAGGCAAGTAATCAAACGAGTGTCTATGAGAGGGCTAGCATTGGTGGTTGCTCGACTCCCTAGGCTATCTAACTGATGGTTGATCCTCAGCCTTAGGAGGTGCCCTACTCCTCTGAGAGTAGTTAGGTTGTCACATCTCTCTAGGAACATCTCGATGGTAGTGCATCCTATAATATGTAGCCTTTGTGACTGCCTCTTTGTACATGTGAGCAGACACCATTCATCCCTAAGATGACGTTGTGATGGCCTCAAGCTGTCGTCGTCACCCAATCTCCTGGGCTAGCTATAGATCTAGTTGTTGTCACAACTAGACCTCCCTATCTCGCTCGGCGGTCATAGCTTGAAGTTGTTGCCATAGCTGATCCCTCTCTACTATGAGGGAAACAATATGTTTGTCTCGTGGATATGGATATTGAGGTGATGGAGGAGGAAGTGGTGCTCCCAGAATATGCCCATCCTGTTGGCCATCCTGCCAACCATCTTGATGTCTTGGGTCCTGGTGACCCTGATCCTACCTAGGCTGCTCTCCATCCCCTGGCATCTTCCCCTTCCTATTCCTCTACCTCCGGGGTATCCTCCCATTGGGTTTGTCAAGCACATGGGTGGTCTGAACCACGCATCATATCTTGGGGTAGTCCTTGCATCTAGTAAACCCTGATCATATGCCCAAGGCTAGGCAACTAGCTGTCGGAAGTCATTGACCGCCACTACAAGGTCAATTTGTGCTCCCCACTGGATGTTTCTCTAGGATCTCATGAAAACAACTGTAATCATTGGGAGGCACATCTTTTACCTCCCTGAACTACCTCACAATGTAGTTTGGGAAATACCTCTCAATCATGGTATGCTCCCGCCCCTGCATGTAGCAGGTCTGGCGGGAAAAGTACAACTATTATTGATCGTCGTACCAAGCCAGAACCTGCAGCCATGGCCTCCATCTGAATACGATCATGTGATCTATGACACGATGCCAATAGGGTAGACCTATCAAGCCAGTGTGATGTAATGCCATAGGGACCCTATACCTAAACACAATGGGCTCATCCTCATGAATATCTACCCAAAAACCAAAGGTCTCAGCACAACTATGTGCTCATAAGCCCATCTATGCAATAGTATCACACCTACTCCAATGCTACTACCCTAGCAATATATGGCCTAATACATGTCATGATATAAAAAATCAAGTAGAATAGGCCCCCATGCATACATGGTAATTCGTCAGATCATCCTGTGCCATGCTACCCCCCAACCCAGATTGAAACCTCTACCCTATCAGTTAAGGGAAATCATGCCATCAATAAGTGCATCAACAAATAATCTGAATTTGGGCACTTGGGCTTTGTACAGGTCAAGATCTATCTGTGAACTGACCAAAATGATGTTGTCAATCTACGACAGTGAGCAGCATGCATCTCTCTTGACATTTATGTCATAGATGACCTGCTCCCCATGAATGGGAAGCCATAGGATCTGCCACATTTCCTCGAGTGTGACAGTAGCCTCACCAATGGGCAAGTGGAAAGAAGAGGTATCGCTATGCCACCTCTCGATAAGTGTGTCATCATAGCGAGATGAGTGTGGACCTCTAGCATGAAAGCGATGAAACCTAATCCGACCATCCCCAGCTGCTCCATCTCTAGGTCATCGAAGTCTCATGCCGTTGCCAAAATCTTTGATTGGTGCTCCTGTGACATCAATGGTGGCAGATCCTCTTGCACGCATTGCACACACAACATCGATTTTCTTAAAAGTTGGAAAACTGATCAAAATTTGAGAGTCTACATCCTAAAACATCAATTGTGTCACTGAAATCAATAGCATCACTATTTTTGGGGTGTGTCATTGTATCTTTTTTGGGGGTGCATCGCCAATTTGGCGACGTGCATAGAAATACTCAATTGTGAATCAAAATTTACATGCGTCGCTATAACTAAAAAGTACAGTGTGTTGCTATTTGACAAGTGTGTCACCCACCACAAGTGAGCGACACTAAACTAAAAAACCTAATGTGTCGCTATTTTCTAATCACAACCCCCAAATCAATTTTGTTGCTAGAATAAAAAACCCCGACATGCCACTATATAGTAAGTGTGTCGCTAAAAAATCAATAGTGACACTTCTAATGCCTTTTGCACGTTGCTATATAGTGACGCCCTAGAAAACCTAACTTGGACACACTAATAAATGCACTAAAACATGAAAACTGAGGAAAGTTTCGAGTCACATATTTGTGGTCCTGTGTCTACTCGAAGCTGGTACTCTCAAACCCACTCAGACAGGTGAAGTGGAAGCACATAGTGAGCCATCTCATCAGAGTTTCAGAGCTCAAAATGCACAAGTTTGCTAAAATGTGAATGCAAAAATGAATTGGAAGTGCAACCTTTTCACCTATTTAAGCCAAAAAATTAGGGTTTTTTGACCTAATTTGACCCAAAAGCTAGGGTTTTGACTTGTTTTACTTATTTATGCACTTCACAACCTATTTTGAGTTGCTTTTTGTGTTTCCAAGGCCTTTTTTGCAGCTTGGGGCATGTTTTGGCACCTAAACCTATATTTTACCTTTATCAAGAGATCAACCCAAAATTTAAATTTTTTGCCTGACCTCTCGAGGGGGCAAGGTACCAACTTATTTTCCTTCCACTGGGGCAATAGTGGGAATCCAAAAAATAAAATAAAATTTAATTTTTTGATCTTAGTAGTATTTTTTAACTCGAAAAGTGTCAATCTTTGAACCAATGTAATAGGTGCCTCGCTTAAAAGAGGGGAAAAATGTAGACACTTAAAAATATCCTGAATAATATCGCACACTCAAATCTAATATACTAACATCGCTTCATCCTAAAACCCATCCTCTTTTCACTTAATTAATTAAATTATCCTAGCTAATTAATTAATCGCGTCACTTTCATCTATTAAATTGATTAATCTAATTAGGTTAATTATTGCCCCTTTCATGCTAACCTTTCGTCCTGTTAAATTGGATAAATCAAAATATTTAATTTTAACACCCTAAGTCCTCTCATTTAATTAAATTATCCTAATTGTTTAATTAAGTGTCATTTTGACCCCTTTTTTATTAAATAAGCTAATTATTTAATGGATATCCTAAATTCCTCTCATTTGCATAATTGAAACTTTGTTTTAATCATAAAATTATTACTTAATTCTAATTCTCCCACTTGCAAGGGAATACTCCTTGAGAATATTCCTCCTTTGCACATTCCTCCAAAAGGGGAATATTCTCATGGAATATTCTTTCCCTATTCACTCATTTGAAAAAAGGAACTTCTTGAGCAAGTTTTGAAAGTGTGCTTTGCATGATTGTGAGCCCTTGATTAAATATCAACTTGCATCTTCAACCCTTGATGGGAATCCATGATCCATGCCTCCATCTTCTTTCCATCCTGACCATTGATTGATTCTTTCAATCTTGACCATCGGTTTCCTTTTGCCTATTCTATAAATAGAGCTTACATTTATTGAATAGGGATCCACCTTTTCAGAGAAAACTCATTATGTTGAAAATCACACTCATTTGCATCCATGTTTTATGTTTAAAAGCATTTTAGGTTAATTTTCATTAGCTTAGCATCCATTAATGGCTTCCATGGCAACTTAGTTGCATTCATTTAGCATATTTTTGAATCTAGGGCTTGCATATTTGAATCTTGCATACATTTAGAATAGCTTTGCATACACTTACATCAATCATCTTAGATTTTATCATGCTTTCATTTATCTTTTTCATTACCTTCAATTGATTTTAATCAATAAAATCGATTGGAAAGACTCATATTATCCAAGGGATTGGGAAAGAGTCGTCATTCCACATCAATGCGACACCACTCCCCCAATAGGATAAGTTTCAATGTATTAGAGTAGATGTTTATCAAGCTTTCATGTTTTAGAATGATAGTTTTAATGGCTTCTTTTCTTTGTTTACATTGAATGATCTTATTGGGATTGATGCTTAGTGGTTTAAGCATGCTTCGAATCTATATGGATCAAGTGTAGTTAACCTATACTATGTCATTGGTCACAATTTTATTATTACATATCTACATATAGGGTGACCATGTTTTCTCCTTATGCAACACACTTTTAGTGACATAACCTTTCATTTAGGGGAATTGTTCTTTTCCCTTACAGATTGCAAATTATATATTACATTGAGGGCACCATGATTTCCCCTATTACACACCATTGTACCTTATCACATTATATTTTCTATGTAGGGTCATTACTTTGAAATTAGACTTTCATGCTTATACTTTACATTTTTATGCTCATTTGATCTAATGTGTCCTTAGAAGAAACTTTACCACATTGGGGACATGAAGAGTTATGTCTTCCCTAACACACTTTATACTTGTATGGTGTTTAACCATGTTCTAAGGGTTACATCAAGGACACTATGAGGCTTCCCCATATTATTTATTATATTTTATGCCATGTATTGATATCTTCATCACCACTAGGGATCTATCACCTTATCTATACCAATGAGGAAGATCACTACCACTTTCCATATAGGTTGATTTTTTTATCTCCATCTTATGATTGTAGACATTGATATTGAATTTACATTTATTCTTGATTGTACTAAATAGAAGGTACTTGTTATATTTTTTCCTTTATTTTTAGGTTCCTATGGATGGATCATGATAAAAAATGATCCTACATGATGACATATTGCATGATCCATCACTTTATTTGAATATTTTTGTTTTCAAATATTTATTTTACATGCATCTTTGTGAGGGTTACATACCTTTAGATGCATGATCATTCTAGCATTCACATGCACCTCAAGGCAACCTAGGCACATTATAATGGTAAGATTTATATATTCATGTCATATCCCATTTTATTTTATTTCTATTTTTAGGGTTTATGGATATGGTCACACCAACTATTTAGTTCACCTAGGGGTATGTGAATTGAATTGGTGGACAAAAAAGAGGGAAAATTATTGATCTTTTCCAAATGTCATCACATTATTTATTTTTTAAAATAACACAATCGTGTTATGACTTGGTAAATACCAAACCATTATGTGATCGGTTTTTATGCTCTATAAAATTATTATGTTTTATATGGCATAAAACACAATCACATTTTTTTCTCTATAAAATGTAACCACATTTAATAAAGAATCAAACACAATTATATTTTGTAAGTTAAAAATAAAAAAAATATTGTTGTCCATTCATAAACATGATTGAGATAGGAGATTTTTTTTTTATAAAATTCAAACCTATCCCAAGTTTTATTAATGACATATCAAAGGAGAGGTGAATATGGAATATTTTCATGTTTTTTAATCAAAGCATGCTTGCATTTTCCTAAATTTGACTATTTTAGAATACAATTCTTGTTAGGATTAAGGTGCCATCTATCTTACAAATTCTATGTCATATTGCATGGTTCCAACATCCTTGGAAAGTGTCCAAGATAATGCATACTTGGCCTCTCTTGGTGGAGTGTCCTATGTTATGTGATGCTCTTTCATTGCTGATTTGTGCCTCATTGCTGCTATCTTAAGGTGATGTTATTATTTTTATATTGTTGTTATAAGTTCACATAAGGTAGTGTTTATAAGCATGTTATGTTGTTTAATTTTTCATATTTGCATATAAGTTTCGGATTTTCATGTTGTTGTAGTCTAAGGCTTGTATCTCATCCATTGAAGCCATATTTGGATAGAGATTGAATTTCCTAATAATTATTAATAGATCCTATTTAGTTCTCATCATTTGGTATTAGAGTTGAAGGTTAACTAGGTTCTGGGTATTCATTCTTTTTTATTTCTTAGCCTAGAAAGCTTATGGGAATTTGTTATAAGAAATTGAAGGTTGTTGGAAGGCTTGTGGGGCTGCAATGAATATTTTGTGATTTAACTTTGTTTTGTGTATTTGTGAGATTGGAAGCCATGGATATTGTCAATGTGATCTATGTTGGGTATTGGAAGCTCATGATTATGAATCTTTATGGAGTTGGTTATGTTTTGGTAACTTGGAGATCTTGTTTGAAAGTATGTGGGTATCCTCTTATTTGGTGGTTTTATTCCTTTACCTTGTGGTCATGTGCAGTGATAAGGTGTTCATGTTGGATGGGTAGAGACATCCTAGTCACATAGGAAACACCCTCACTTTGGACTAAAAAACGGAGTGCTTATATTGGCTTCATAGTTTTAGCCCTTGGTTACATGAAAGAAATGGAAGATAAGACACTAACCTCTTTGTGAGTTGTGGAGCTGATATATTTCATATGTTATATGCTCTTGAACAACTTGGTTTTCCTATTGTTGTAGTTTACTCTTTATTTCAGTTGTGGGTTTGTAGATATTTTCTTATTTCATTATTTAGATGACATGTTCAATGTGAATGTCTCAATGTTTAAATGGATTTCAAATTTACAGAGATGGTTTTTCATTTTTTATATGTTGTAGAGGAGGAAATTTTCTACCCTTGAGTCTCAATACAAGCAAGAGTCTTCAAGGAGCAAATGGTCCTCGAATACCTCAAGGAATAAAGCTTAGGTGACAAGATAAAAAGGTGAGAGTTCTCAAATTAGAAAGAGTATATCACAGAGGTTTTTTTGGATAGACTGGCGAGCTCTCAATCAAGGATGACAATGTGACTCAAAGATGACAGCACAATGCATTAGCATCTCAATGGTGTGTTGGTGTCTTGTACGGATCAAAAAATGAGAATATCATAGAAAACACTAGAATGAATGCTTCTATTATGATTGCTAAGAACTCTTGAAATGTAGAAGAATAATAGAGTATAATAGAACTAAAATAAAGCAAAGTACACTAAGTAGAATGTATATTAAATAAAATATTGACGATGAAATGAAATAAGAGAAGGAAAATACTCACCCAATCGAGCAATGAATTCTCCAACAAAGAAATTTCTTCAACTCTTGCAAACATACGATCGAGCAAAAATGATGGGGCTATTTAGGGGCTTTCCTCAGTCAAACCCCCGTTTCGGTGTTTCCACCTCCACAGACAACCAGATAGATATATAGAGAGAATAATAGAGAGTAAAATAGATAAATAGATGTGAAATACAAATGCATAGACAAGGGATGTGATATATCCCAAGATTCTCAAAGACACAAGACAAGAGATAGATATCACCTGCAAGGCTTGAGGAATCCAAAGAGAGAAAAGAGAAGAAGGGCATGAGAGCCAAGGGAGTTGCAAAGAGTGTTGTAAGAACGTGAGAGTGCTGCTATAGAAAGCTATAAAGAGTTGTGCAAGCAAGAAACCAATAGAATGAGAGAGCAAGAGAAACAATACCAAGAGAGGATCTAGAGAATTTAAAGAATAGAATTAAAAGAGAGAGAAGAGGAGGGAAAAGCAGGTTCCCAAGACATTACAAAGTGTCTTGAGCCATTTCCACTTACCAAGGTAGGTGACAAGTAAAAAGGCCTCAAAAATGGTTGTTTAAACATTTAAATGTCATGGGATGCTAGCGCGACATGCTAGTGTCTGAACAAATCACACTAAAAAATGGTGGGAATGAGGAAAGCATAAGGTTTGACACAAAGATGACACAAAAAGGTACCTGCTGAAAGGGGTCCTGAGCATCCTGAGAGGGGAAAGGCTAATGTAAGGGCTAAAACGAGCCTACAAAAATACTAAGGGAGACGATACTAAATTAGATACAAAAGTGTAAGTGAAATTGCCACAGGGTGCAATTTTATGACACTATTTTTCCCCCACTTCAACAGGCATATGAATCTACATGAATATGCACACTAAAGGGAATCTACTAAAAAAACCAACATCATGGTGTCAAAAGGATACTATAGAGGAAGAAGATAGCTCTTTAGACAAAGGAAACATGCCCCCAAGGTGAAGATCTACAAAACAAACATATTAGACAAGAAATATCTGCACAAGGCAACAAGGTTAGAACATAAAAATACATTACATCATGGGGTTAGAAAATATACATGGATAACACATACACATGGGAAAATGACAAGCAAACCAACAAGATTTGATTCAACAAAGTGAAAGAGACCTTGATGCAAGAAGTTATATCAGTACTATGCATTGTCCCAAAATTAAGAAATAATACATAGAAGAATTCTTAAATGAAGAGAAGAATTCATCAAAAAGATAGGGAAGCAAAAAATGTTAGAGATAAAAAGAGAGAGAAGAGCATATACTCAGGATGAAGAGGACATAGGTCTTTGATTTGGTATATGCAATTGTAAAGTTGAGCCAGGACATGGAGAGGAATTGGGTGTTCTATCCAACAAATTTGATTGCAAATTCACCACAAACATATTCGTTGCAGACAAACATGTTGGGTGAAAAAGTGAAAAATAATAAAAAACTATAAAAAAATTATAGACACAATAAGACACAATCTGATCAAATATATAATGACATTGATAGGTATGGCAAGCATGGCTAGAGTCCATATGGAAAGCATGTAGGCATGTGCCTATTGTAAACTGCATTGCAAGACAGTCACAGAAAAGAAAGGTCTATTCTGGTTGCCCCAAAGCTAGACACCAAGATATAAGATATCCGGACATCTAGATACAAGATATCAAATATCAGATATAAGACACAATTTGATCAAACACATTGAGTGAAAAAGTGAAAAAGTGAAAAATAATACACCATAAAATTTTCATACACAATAAGACACAATCTAATCAAATATAAGATGACATTAATAGGTATGGCTAGCATGGCTAGAGTCCATACAACAAGCATGTAGGCTTGTGGCTGCTGCAAAATGCATTGCAAGATAGTCACAAAAAATAAAGGTCTATTTAGGTTTCCCCTAAGCTAGACGAAAAGATATAAGATATCCAAAAATATTATATAAGATGACATTGATAGGTCACATAAAAGCAACCATTTTTAGAGATAAAGAGAGAGAGAAAATAATATACTCAGGATGAAGAGGACACAGGTCTTCGATCTGGTATATGCAATTGTAAAGTTGAGCCAGGACATGAAGAGAACTTGGGTCTTCTATCCAACAAAGTTGATTGAAAATTCACCACAAACATGTTTGTTGTAGACAAACACGTTGGGAAAAAAAGTGAAAAATAATAGACACCATAAAAAATTTCATAGACACAATAAGACACAATCTGATCAAATATAAGATGACATTGATAGGTATGGCTAGCATGGATAGAGTCCATACAACAAGCATGTAGGCTTGTGGCTGCTAGAAACTGCATTGCAGGATAGCCACAGAAAATAAAGGTCTATTCAGGTTGCCCCTAAGCTAGACACCAAGATATAAGATATCCAGACATCTAGATACAAGATATCAAATATCAGATATAAGACACAAGTATAAGACACCAAGGAATCGTTTTGAAATAAATTTTCAGAAAGGGGTTCTTTCATTAGGGGACCTTCTCATACAACATCAAGACATCAAGAATCTTTTTGAAAGAATTTTCATCAAGGAATTATTTTAAAATAATACTCCTATTTAAAAAGTGAAGTTTTTAGCAAGAGATTCTTTCATCAAGGAATCCTTTTAAAATAATACTCTTGTTTGAAAAGTGAAGTTTTTAGCAATGTATTCTTTCATCAAGGGTTTTTTTTTAAAATAAATTTAATTAACGAATCCTTTTGAAAGAATACTCCTTGTTGAAAATTAAGCGGATATGATAAAACCTACTTAGAATGATGTGTGATATGTAGAGGAGCACATATCATTCTAAGGAGAAGAAAAGACAAAGAGAAGAGAGGGGGTCGTCAATAAGGAAACACACCTCCAAAACAAGTTACCTTTTCCCCCTGGTGTATAGGGGAGGATAACCATGCTAGAGACTATTGTGTGGCTACCATAGAGAAAGTATGGTTGCATACAATAGTGTACAACCATGAATGGTAGTGAGAAAGAAAATATACAAATGTCATATAGCAAGTAGTGACACAATACAAGATATGTGTAAGAATGTCATGAGAAGATGCTTAGAATGGAAAGGAAAAAGGTAAACCTCAATATCACTTGTCATGCAAATAAAAGATAGGTGCATCAATAGTTGGAAGAGTGACAACACTAGAATCAATAATTTGTTGTATTTTATCCTTTAAGGCCTTACATTCATTATGGAATGTCCAGGAACTTGGTGGTATGCACAGAAAGAATGTTTTGCTTTATGATGTTTTTGAAACTTCTTATGTGTAGGAATAGGAAGAGTAATTAAGTGGGATTTGAGAAGCCTCAATAAAATATGCTCTTTCTCAGATAAAGAATGAGAGTAGGAAGCAACCATTTCTCTTGTGAAGAAAAAATTGACTGCTCACAAGAAGAATACATAAGGACAATAGACAATGGAGGAGGGGATGGAGACAAATGAGAAGGCTTGTAACCTAAATCCCTTGCAAAAGAGTGAGGTTTCAATTCCAAAGGGACCTTAACTCCTTGTTCCATGCACCCAAGACCATTTCCTTTGTACCCATGCTTAGAAATTATTAAATCCAAATCCATAATGTGATTGTAACTCCTCAGAAGGTGGAGGATCAACATTAAGGACATTACAACTAAAGGGACAAGACTTTTAAGATTAGGTACAACAAAATCCTAACTAGGAGTTTCCATCTCACATAAGTGTATGAGATCAGGGTCATCCTTGATTGTAACTACTTGATTATTATGAATGAATTTGATTGATCTATGCAAGGTAGATTGGATTGCATCCATAGCGGAATCCATGATCTACCGAGAAGAAGATTATATGATAATTTTCCTAACATAACATATACAAGGGTGGGTACGATAGCATGTCCCAACCTCAAAGGAAATATTATTGTGCCTAGGGATTGTCGACTAGTATTATCGAATCCATGAATAAACAAAGAAGCAACAAGAGAAGCTAAATCAATTTTAATTTTAGGCAAGAGATCAATTCTACATACATTGAGCATTGAACCAATGTCAACGAGAGTACGTCTAATTCTGATATTGTTAATGATAATTATTAGCATTAAAGGATTTGCTTTCTTTTGCACTTCTGGGTGTGGGAGTTCCTATGGATAGAACGTAATATTCAAAAAATCTACACGAATATGATTTTTCAATGCATTAACATCTATTGGCCTATTGTAAGAAGGTAAGAGAATATTTTGTAGGGCTACCTGAAGCATATCTTGGTAAACTGAAGCAGTTTGAAGAAAATCCCAAAGTGAGATCTTGGTGGGAGTAACACAAAGTTTCTCAACAAGATCATACTCACTCAATTGCTTACCTACAGGCCTAGATGCTTGAGGAAGATTTGATTGAGAAGGTGGTAAAGAAGTAGGGTGATCATCATGTAGTTTTTTCTTTCTAGTATTATGAGTGTAGCTACTATATTATAAGAAGAAAATTTAAATGGAACATCACGAATAGAAAAAATTCTTTTAGGATGACTAGCTAGAGTCACATAAATGACTGGTCCCTTAGGCCTTTAAGGAGAGGCAGAGACTACAATGAAATTTATAGATGCATCACGACTAATGTAGGAATTATCTAAAGAAATATACTCAACATCTATCCTTGGAGGATCCAATGTGAGAGGAGATTCATCATTCAATAATGCATCATCTCTAGAAGACATTGCATTGGAATGAAGAGAAGGTAGAGTAACATTAAGAAAAGTATCAATGATTTCATCTTCTTGCAAAAAAATATCCTCTAAGACAAGAGGGATTTCATGAGAAGGATCAAGGATACCGAGTGACATTCCTTTTTTTTGGAGGAGGATTTTTCACGTCAGGTTGACCAAAATGTAGAGGAGGAAATTCGCTACCCTCAAGTCTCAAGACAAGCAAGAGTCTTCAAGGAACAAATGGTCCTCAACTACCTCAAGGAATAAATCTTAGGTGACATGATAAAAAGGTGAGAGTTCCAGAATCAAAAAGAGTAGATCATAGAGGTTTTTTTGGATAGAATGACAAGCTTTTGGCCAAGGACTACAATTTGGCTCAAGGATGACAACATAGTGTGCTGACATATCAATAACACACTGGCATCTCATATGAATTCAAAATCAAGAATTCCATAGAAAACACTAGAATGATTTCTTCTATTCTGATTGCTAAGAACTCTTAGAATTTAAAAGAGTAATAGAGTATAATATAACTAAAATAAATCAAAGTAAATTAACTAGAATGTAGATTAAATAAAATATAGATGATGAAATAAAATAAGAAAAGGAAAATACTCACATCCAACCAAGCAATGAAGCCCCCACCAAAGAAATGTCTTCAACACCTACACACATAAGATCAAGAGAAAATGTTGGGGCTGTTTAGGGTCTTGCCTCAATCAAACCCCTATTTTGGTGTTTCCACCTCCACGGATAACCAAATAGATATATAGAGAGAATAATAGAGAGTAAAATTGATAAATAGATGAGAAATACAAATGCATAGACAAGGGATGTGATAAATCCCAAGATGCTCAAAGATAAGAGACAAGAGATAGATATCACCTACAAGGCTTGAGGAAGCCAAAGAGAGAAAATAGAAGGAGAAAGGCGTGAGAGCCAAGAGAGTTGCAAAGAGCATTGTAAGAACATGAGAGTGCCGCTATAGCAAGCTATAAAGACTTGTGCAAGCAAGAAACCAAGAGAGAGTGAAGAGAGAATGAGAGATCAAGATAAAAAATACCAAGAGAGTATCTAGAGAATTGAAAGAATAGATTTAAAAGAGAGAGAAGAGGAGGGAAAAGAAGGTTCTCGAGTTGTTACAAAGCATCCCAAGTTGTTTCCACTGACCAAGGTAGGCGACAAGTGGCAAAAGTCTTAGGAATTTCCATTTGAATGTTGAAATGTTTGTGGGATGCTAGCATGGTGTGTGGAAGTCCATGTGAAATGCTAGTGTTAAGAAAAATCGCGCTAAAAAATGGCAAGAACAAGGAAAGAGCAAGGTTTGATGCAAAGCTGACACACAAAGGTAGCTATTGAAAAGGGGTCCTGAGCATCCTAAGAGGGGAAAGGTTGATGCAAGGGATAAAATGAGCCTATACAAATACTCAGTGAGTGGACACTAAAGTGGATACACAAGTGTAGGTGAAATTTCCATAGGGTACAATTTTATGACACTACACATATTAACTAAAATATGTAGTATGTAGATATGTGATGAGATTGTATTCAAGATGTTCTAGATGAAGATAATTATAGGTTTGCATGGCTTCTTGGAGGATTCTTATTGATCTATAGTTACTCTTATGTGGGTTTGTTTCAAAAATTAGATCTAGTGTTGATCCTCATGTTTGAGTCTTGGAAATCCACAAGTTATACCCAATTATCTCTATTTTGCATGATACTAATGTGGGGTTAAATCCAGTTTTCAGTTATTTGAGATTGGAGCATTGATTATATATTTCTCATTTGAGATGTTGCATAGGTGTAGATCTTGTAAAATTATCTAATTTAGATTTTGTTTGGTAGGCAATATTCTTGGTCACCATTATTACATTGGTATGCTTATTGTAGTAAGAGATGGTTATAGAGAGTACCTGATATAGTTGTTCATTTGAACCTTTAGCAATAGTTTATGGTGCATTGAGAAGCTTTGTTTTCTTTTAGTAGATTTTTGGCAATGATATTGGTCATGATGCCATGTATAACTTGGTATTAATTTCAGCGGGATTTTTATGTAGTTACATAATATGTTTTATCTTCTTTGTTTCAAGATTTTGGTTCTAAGATGTTATTATGTGTAGTGGGTTATGGATAATCTTTGATTAGAAGATGGATGGTATTTTGAAATGGTTGTTGGTGTCATAAGGAGCTCTTGGATTCTAGCTCTAGATAGCAGTGAGAGTTTAATGACATCTTTGGTTATATTGACAAAGGATGTGTGTTAATTGTATCTTCTTGGTTTGAATATTGTGGTTGTAATTTAAATTTTGGGAGCTCATGATGTTGAGTTCTTTGATTCTGTTGGGGCCATGGAGGATCTTCAGTTAGGATATGGTTATCACAATGCCTGGAGAGCTTGGTTACATAGTTTAGTGGGAGCTTTGGCATTGATGTTGATTCATCATTTGATGATGGGTGGTTATTTTCATGTGATCTCCTAAGAGGGGATGTTAGATCATGATTTCATGATATGTTCCTGACTATATAGTTAGAATTTTGATAATGGTCTTATTTTTTCTCTTTGGTTTTGAGTATTAATCATTTTCTTGGAGCTTCATGATTTTGTAGGATTTCCTTTGAAGTTGGCATAAATTGATTAGTGGATGCTCATGGAGACTAGAGAGACTTGGGTGAGGCTAGGAGATCTCTTATTTATGAGATCGTATGTTGAGATGGTTACACTTTGATGAGGATTTCTATAGAAATACTGAGGAGCCTACACCTAGTTATGGATGTGAATCCATTATGGACCTGAAGAGAAGATTGCCATTGTTTGGTGTTGTGTGCACAATACAATCTTGTATCCCACTATTGGTCTACTTGGTAAGTGAAGATCTGAGAGGTATTTCCCGCTTGATTATGAGATGCATTATTTATTTTGTATCTTGTTATCTCATATGAGTTAGTATTGAATATAAAAATTCTAAAGACCTGTTAAGAAGAATATGCATGGTTTATGTATTTACATTGTTCTCCTTATTTTGGTCTTAAGCTATGGATATAGATTGAAGGACTTATTTGGAGAGGTACAAGGAATGGTTTGGGTGATCCCACAATGGCGGATTACACTTTTTGGCCAAAATTGACATTGAACTGAACTTTTTTAACTAAATCTTCACTTTTAGACATCTATAGCTGCTAAACCATGAGGAATTTGAAGATGATGCAAACTAGTGATTTGTGAAATTTTGTTTGTAGATTCTAAATATATATTTTTAAAATTTTTGGGATCAAATTGCATTTATTTTTCCATCTCCTTCAAAAACTAGTTTTTAACAATAAACACAATTTTTAAAGAGTGATGTTCACCGTACAACACAACTTTTTTTCTATGAAGGATAAAATTCTATTTTTTCAAATTTAGATTTGTAACTACGATATCTAGCACATTCATTTGGTTTCGTAGTGTTTTATTGATTTTTTTTTTCTTAATTAAGTTTTGAAATCAAACCAATTACAATTTAGACATAGGTGGACCATATAACATAACTTTTTTTTGTATGTATTGATTTTTTTTTTGGTTGAATCAAGGACATCAATACCAAGCACCTAGATATTTTTCAGATTTTTTTTGATAATATACTATTCTTTCGCATGTGTAGAACAAAGAGCTTGATTTTCAGTGAAAAACTTATGCTTAATTAAACTAGAAAAAATTACGTAATAAAACCAAAATATATTAAAATTATACTTGATGGAGAGATCGTTTTGAGGACTATAATACTCTAGCTAGGTTTGTCAATTGATTACATTTTCATCCTCAACTTGAGCTTCGAAACCCAAAATTTTGCATAAAAGTGCAAATGGAGGGGGGCAAGAGCAAAAAGGGGGGTTCTAGCAAACCCCCCTTTGCCAGAAGGAGGGGTTTGCTAAAAGGGAGTTTTGCTAAAGGGGGGTTCACTAGAACCCTCAAAAAACATTAAAAAAGAAAAAAGGGGTTTAAAGTGAATCCCCCTTCTAGTGAACCCATTAAGGGGTTCTAGTGAACCTCCCTCCTTCTAGCAAACCCCAATTTTTTTGAGCACCCAAGCAATTTTTGTTCATCAATGCAATTGTAACCCACTTATGTGGGATCACCCATTTGTGGCTTTGGGCATATTCCCTTTGTTGTGGGAATGATTGGTTGGTTTGATATATCTTTGATATGAGAGGTTTACATCTATTGTTGCCATATTTTTATTTGATTTGAATGTTATATGTTGCTATCCTCTTAGTTTGGGAATGGCGAAGGAGATCTTACATTACATGACTTGGTACATGTTAGTGTGAAACAAGGTGTAATATAGGGAATTCACTACTCATGAGTTCTCTTCATTCAGAGAGCCTCATGGGGAGAACTTCCCTATACTACCTCAATGGAACGACAAAGAGAGTTTCAGAATCTGAGAGAGCAGGTCACAGAGATTCTCTGGACAAAATGACAAGCTCTCGGCCAAAGGACGACAGCGCAAAATATGGACGACAATGCTACTCGCTGGCGTCCCAAAGGCATGTTGGCATCTCGTAGGGACCAGAGAATGAGAATGTCTCATAAAATAGCAAAGTGAATGCTTCTATCCTAATTACTAAGAACTAAGAGTATGCAGGAAAATGACAGGACATGATAAAGTAACAAAAAGTGATAGAAATAAAATAAAGTAAAGTAGAGAAGATAAGGAGGAGGATGGAAATACTTATGGCCATGCGAGTGATGAAGCTTCCAACTCGTGGGTGTCTTCAATACCTACACACAAGAGGGAGAGATAAATTGTTGGGTGGCTGTATAGGGGCCTGCCTTAGTTAGACCCCGTTTTGGTGTTCCCTCCTCCATAGACAGCCAAATAGATAGAGAGAAAATTAGAAATGAAGTAAAGAGCACTAAAGCACTACAAAACAGTGTTATGCTACTCAACCAAGTAATAGAGGAGAGGAGTGAAAGCTTACCACCTCCACCAAGAGCCCTCAAGGATAATGGGGGAGAAAATGAGAGGAACTCAAGCCTCTGTTGCAATGGTGTTTTGTTCCACACTTTCTCTATTGAAGTGGTGGAGTGTTGATGTTGCTGCTATGAAGTGTAAAGTGTTTGGAGATTGAAGAGATGGTGAAGAAGCTACTTGGATCTTGAGAAGAGCTTGTGAAGCTTGTGAATGAAGTGGAGAAGCTCTTAGAAGATGTGAAGGGATGTGTAGAAGATGGTAGAAGATGATAGAACATTAGAAGAAGTTGAAATGCATATGGAAGGAGTGAATTTGAAGGGGAGATGAAGAAAATGGCCATATTCGGGTCGGTCGGCCGAGGAGGGCATTACAAATCGACCCCCAATGGGAAGTGTAACGCCTCTACAGGCTCCAAATGTGAGAATCTATCAGGGATGTAAGCGCACTGCGCAAACGTATGTGCACCATGCGGGCGTCCCCAAAATAAACGCCTCCACCGATGCTTAAAACAGGTGCCAAGTGTGATGCAAGCAGCAAGCTTAGGTTGACTTAAGCCTCCAAACTTGGTTTTCTAAGGTGGGTAAAGGAAAAAAGGGGAATTGCACATGGGGTGCAAATTCGCTCTTATACATTTTGCCGCCACTTTAGTGAGCACAAGTACTGATGAGTGCCCGGTAAAGTAGATCAAGAAATATTAGGATTAGAAACATATACCTAAACCGTCGAGGAAGCAGACCACGATCTGGAAAACCCGAGAGTGCAGGGTCAAAAGAGGACTTCATAGTCCCGCAGAACTATGAAGCTGAAGAAAGAGCATATACTCAGGACGAAGAAGATGCAGATATTTGATCTAGTATATACACAAGAGAAGAGAAATATAGAAATAAAAAAAGCTCGTGGTGAAAGAAAAACCTGC